>NDXB01012296.1:0-78383 GCA_002631895.1 Agapornis roseicollis | reverse complement strand
TTTATTTTTAAAAAAAAAAAAAAAAAAAAAGGAAAAAAGTGTTGTAGGCTCTTGATATTTAAAAATAAAAATACAAATAACAACACAAATAAAAACCAGGTCCATAGCATGGAGGCGTGTGAAAACAGACTTTGCCAGTATGGAAGAGTGAGCATGGGGTTAGATCAGACTTCTCAAAATTGAAAGTGACATCAGAAACTCTTATGTGGTTGTGCACATGTAATCTGCATTTTTAGGGTTTTTATTTTATAGCAAGTCAGGTAAACGCCATGATTTCACAGGAAGTTAATGGTCCCGCTTCTCCTCTCCTTCCATGCTGCTTTAGAGTTCCTGAACTGCAGCTGATCCCTGCATCACTTGGAAATCACAAGATAGCACAACTAAGAGCTGCAAGCAGTACAGCCAGTCAGGGCCCTCCTTGTCAACGGTGTTTTATTGCTTTTGCACTGAGGACCCTGCTCCATCTTCTGACTCCTTTTTCTTGTTGAGCAGTCTTAGGGCTTCCTTCCTGGTTTTAATATAAAATATGATTTTTAACAGGAACCTGGGTAGATGGGGTTATTCCAGATCTTTTTTTTCCACTTTAGCTGGATCTATCTGAGATACAGTTCATTATGAATGTATTAAGCCACTCTTAAAATGCAAGAAAAGTGTTTCTATGGGACTGCATTGATTTAACAGATGGAGCTTAATGCTGATGCATTAAACCAGTGCATAGCTCTGACATGGGTGGTTATTTCTGGGTGCTTTGTGCCCACCATAGGAATGGTGGGGGTGTCCTTAGAGAAATCTCTGTCCTGTTTCTTCTAGTTTTGTCCTAAATGGATGCTTTCCTTATCTGCTATTGCTCTGAAACTGAGTTGTTTGTTACGGAAACTGAGTTGTTTGTTAAGGATAGAGCTATATGCTGTGAGAAACTCCACCATCCAAGGTCTTGCTATAATTACCTTTTTTCTCTCTTTTTCCTTTCCAACAGCAGTAGAGTTGAGAGCTTCTATGTATACTCACTTTAAAACCTCCCCCAAACTCCATCTCTTTTAACCTTTCTCCCTCTTTCACTGTACTTTTCCAAAGTGTGCTAGGAAGAGGCAGTGGGTGCTTTCTGAAGTGTTTGTTTGGACGCCAGCCTGGCCTCATTGCTGCCCCAGATAAGAGCCCCATGTGCCTGCTGGGTGGGGATCATCAGTTTCACTGTTTATTCCTTGATGCTCTATGGTGGCTCAGCAATAACCCCTGCATGTCATACTGTGACCCCCACTCCTCAGGGACTCATCCCAATGTTGAAATGCCTCCTCCTTACCAGTGGGAGCACCGAGGCAGCCAGCCTACCCCCACCAAAATGCCTGCACTGTCCTACAGATGCATTTATTCCTCTCTTTGTATTCACTGGGGATTCAGCCCATCCCCATGGGCACCCCAAACCAGGAGCTGCACTCAGCTGGCAGCCAGCTGCATGGGGATGGCCCCAAACGCTGCTGGGGCCAAGAAATGCTCATCCCTGTCCAAGAGAGGGTCTACAGAGCATGTTTTTATTTGTTATTAAAATACAGTGGTGGGCAAACCCTGGTTTCCCCATGCCATCAGCAATGAAGTATGTCATTACTCCATTTCCATCAAGCCTGAGTGGAGATGTCTTTATACAAGGTGTATCTCAGCTTGGGCAATCAGTCACAGGTTCTCTTTCTGGACACAGTTTTTGCCCTGTATGTGGTTGATGGCAGTTACATGGTCCCTACCTCAGTTACATGGTCTTTTGTTAATAAGGGTCTTGTGCTTAACACCTCCCATGCTGATACCTGTCTGCTGCACCGCCGCAGATGCCACCTCACTGCCCATGCTGCCTGCCCAGCCCCAGTGCCAGCAACAAGCTGGTGGCTCTAGCAAGAGAAATCTCTGCTGGCCTCTTCTGACACTGAGTTAGAGAGTGTCTTACAGCCTTCCAGGCTTACCAGTGCGATGCTCCTTTAAGCTGGTGTTAGAGCTGCTGAATAATGGCCGGGTGGTGGTTTTTTGGTGGCCAGAAAGAGAAAGAAACAGGTCTACTGTGTATTAGCACAAAGCCTAAAAATATTCAGTGACATAAAAATACAGGGACATAATTATTTTTAAGGGAAAAAATGTTCTGTTAGATCTGTTATTTCACATTTTGGAAAATGACCTTAGCCTCATCTTTGAATAAATTATTTCCAAATGAAAAACTGAGACATTTTTCACACCCCAGAATAAAGGAGGTTAACCTTCTGCTCTTTTTCTGTTTGCCTGGATCTTGATTTGCTGATTTTGACTCCACTTCATAAATAGTTTTTTTTGTGGTCTGAAAGTGCATTTTCAGCAAAATTAGTACTTTTCAGTGTTCTGTCTACATCTAATTGGTGTCTCCTTTACTGAGTGAGCTCACTGGAAGGAAACTGTCTCTTCTGTAAGAATTCCAGGGCCACCTCTCACTTCCTATATTCTAGCATTTGAAAGATGCCTTTTTAAAAACAGATTTACAATGGCTGCATCTGTGCCCAGAAACAAATGTTATTTAGACAGTGCTTGTTTTCTAGACAAACACCTGATTTTATTTTAATGTGAGTGATTTAGGGTGAATGCTTTTTAAAGCTGCTCAATGAATTAAGAAGGGTGGGAGTGGCTTTTGCTGTTCCCCCTGCTCTCCCTGCCACTGCCATTGCTTTGGAGGAGCATCAGCAAAAGCATTGTGGTGTTAAAACAGGTGCTCACCCTGTGCTCATGCTGTGGCTTGTTGGGCTCAGGGAGCCAGTGTCTCCCTCTCAACAGTTGTCTGTAGGTTTCTGCACTCTATGCTGTGTAACTATTTTATTTTTCAAGTGTTCATTTTCTCCCTTATTAGTTTCTTGCCACCTTTGGCTGCTCCATGAATGACAGGAGAAAAGCTCCCTGTTACTGCCACCTCATGCTGGTGGGAGTTTCTCAGCTGCAAGACTGCTCTTCGTTAGGCTCTTCTAAATGCTTATCTCTGCAAAACCCTTCAAAGCATCAATGGCTTGTAAGGAATATAGTGCTGTCTTCCTGAGCCTACGGATTAACAGAGATAAAAATGCTATCAGGGTGAAATGCCTGGCTCAGCTCAGTGTGTGAGTTGATGCTAAATCTGAAGGGAAGAGGTATAAGGGGGGGATCAGCAGCAGCAGCTAATTTTGACAGCAGAAGCTTCAGTGAAAGATGTGCTCTGCCTGCAAGCTGTGGATGTGCCAGAGATCTAGGATGGCCACACTGACCTGTCAGCTCACCCGTCTTTGTCTGGGCAGTTCTGGGCTTCCCAAGCCTGCCTATCAAAAAGTCCTCAGCATATCATAAACGTGGCAGTGTGAGGGATGGAAGGTGAATGCCCACACACAGAACTGAACAGCACGAGAGCATTGCAGCAGTGCCCTGGTTTATGGTCAGCCACTTCCAGTCAGACATAGGAAAAGCTGTTGCCATCCTATGCAGGCTCAGCAGTACCAGAGACCTTGCAGAAGGGCATATTCTCCTTTTGGAGGGCTGTGAGGCAGTGAGGACTCCCAGGCTGGGCTGGTGGGTCACAATTTAGTAACAGTAAGACAGAGCTAACCTAAGGTAATTTTTCTTTCCATGAATCCTGTTTAACAAGCACCAGTGTGTCAGGCAGAGCAGTATGTACCCACAAGACATTTCATCCAGACACACCTCCAGATGGAGAGCCCTGTCTGGGGATGCTGTGAATGGAGTCCTGTGCCCCAGGAGCACAGCAGTACTTTAGGCTTGGTATTGGAATATAAGTTTGGCAGTTAAATGAAGCTTGCATGTCTTAAATGCCATTCTCTGTGGTAAAAATAAGGTACCAGAAATGAAATACCAAGTCAGGAAGTGAATGATAATGTGACGAAGGTGCTTCTCAAATGAAGGCTCTCAACAGGCTGCGGGCAGAGTGGGCCTGGCTGTGAGAGCTTTGCTTGTGTCCCTGTGGGATGTTGGATGTCTAACCTGATGTCTAACCTGTTTGACTTTCTACTGTGTTTTGTCTTAGCTCTGCTTCTTGTTTTGTTTTGGTTTTTTTTTTTTTTCTTACTAGAAAGCCTAAACATAGTCTCCGGGTGAAGGTGCCTGTACCTCCAGAAATTTTATATGCACATTTTGAAATAGATTTCTTCTTCCTTCCTGGTGATTTGCTTACCTAGTAATAATGGTGCGTACAAGAAAGGCACTTGACAAAAACCTGTCTGCTGTTACATTTTTGTTTGGATTTGTTTTGATTTTCAACACCAGTCAGCAATAATTATTTTAGCCATATACTAGCTAAAAAGACTGATTTGGGAACTCAGCTTCTAAGTTTGCAGTATGTTGATTAACTTGAGTATGTGACAAAGGAGCTATGCTCAATAAACGAGTATTTTGCAGCATTTAGATGTTTTCATTTAATTGCCTAATAGTGGTCATGAACATAATATTCTATAAAACTCATCATGAATGACAAACAAAGCACATTGTTTTTAACATGAATATATCCCTTGTAGTTGAGAGTTCTGAGAGTGTTTAGTGTGGTCTGCTATACCAAAATATTTAGATTATGATGAGATTTTAGTACTAAACATAAACATACACCCTGTTTTTACTGTTTCAAGTAAAGTTTAGTGAATGACTGACAATTTGTTGATACACAACTGTGGGAAAACACTGCAGTGCTTTAAATGTATATTTTTATTTGGGTTTATTATATTTAGTATATGGTTCAATGAAAACTGAAGTGTTTGCTACAGTTGGATAATTGTGAAAACATCTCTTACCTCATCATTTTGTCTGCTGTGAAAAAGTAATTTCCTCTTCTTACGTTCTTTTTTTGTTTCAAATTGACCATAGACAGTCAATGTTAACATTTAGACTCCTAGTAGCAGTAAATGCTGGGTTTTATATATATAAAAGGAAAACTTGATTTTTTTTCTTTATGAACTTATTATATAACTTTGTGATTTTTATCTGATTTTATTGTAACATAAAGTTGTTTTATGTAAAAATATATAGTTTAAGTAAAATCTGTTGTCTTACTGTCTTCATTGACTTTGGAAAATGGACATCCTTACAGCTGCAGATCTTCACTCAAGGTAATGCTGTCCTTTGATAAAGCAACACCTGGTTTTGATCTATAAATCCTATGGTATAGTGCCTTTGATAATCTTAAAATCTCTTTTTCAGGAAGTGGAGCTTTAAAATGTTTGCCTTGCTTCATTTTATACTGTCAGCACATCCCGGGGGGGTGCAAGCTTAGGGTGGGTGCATACATCACCAACCTGGAAAAGCAATATCTAGAAATATTTTGGCATGAAACTGTGGACTTGCTGCACACTGAGAAAGGCCTGTCACAGGAAGAAAGCTTTCTGCTGCCTTGCTGGGGGTGCTCAGGACCAAAAACCCTCTTGTGATTCCTGTAACTGATGCAGCAGCCTCTGATGGCAACAAGAGATGGTATTTTCTCTGGAGGAGCTACCTAGGACTCAGAAGTGACCCTTTTTGTTGGAATTAGAGATGTTCTGACACCAATGTCCTGCATCAGTCTAAGAGCAGTTAATAGAAGCCCTCTCAGATGGGACTCTTTCCCAAGGTCCAGTGACACAGTCCACACTTAACAGCACATCCCTGGTATGGACTAACACTGAAGTCCATCTACAGACAGCATCAATGTATTTGTTGTACAGAAGCAGGGTTTGCTGTCTTTGCACCAAGCCAGGCTTCCCCAAAGAAAATAGAAAGGTTTGAAGACTTAAATGGCTGAGGCTCATCTTGCCTTTGTTACTCTGGGCTACAAGGCTGCAAATGTCAGCTTTGGGGTGAGCAAGAAACACATCTGCCCCTGACTTTCCATCAGAGCTCTTCTACCAGGAGCCATCAACAGCTCTGACAAGCAGTTCAGCATATTCTGGCAGTCTCTGAATAACCAGTAACTGTAAAAGCAGCATACAAGTACTCCAGTAAAATGCAGTAACAGTCTCTAATTCTTAGCAAAAACCAAAAAAAACATTTATCTATTAGGATTTATATAAATCTTAGTATAACAGCAGTACCTGTGTGTACATCCCAGCACCTGCAGTTATCAGGAACAAGCCTCATTCTCCTGTTCCTGAGCAAGCTGATGATCCTGCAGTGTGCATTTCCATTCATCAGCATTAGCACCCCTCTCCACTGAGGGAAGTGCCTCATGCCACTGGTCACAGGGAGGTATCTGTTCAATACAGACACATCTGTCACTTCTGTAGGCCAATCCCTCATTAAATCCAGGATGTATTTTTAGCATTGAGAAAGTCACTGGCCTGTGTGAGAGCCTGTTCCTCACCAGCTGTTTGCAATGCAGGTGACCAGCATTTCCAAAAGAAACAGCCCTGTCCAGGAGCTGTAATGCTGCCAGCAAGGAAATCTGCTGCTGCCTGCCTGTGATCCCTTCATTTTCACATTCACTTGGATTCGACTCAGAAAGCTCATGGAGCCCCCTCGATGGGGTGTGTACATCTGCAGTTACCCATTAACCAGTGTTTTACCTGGCTGTGTGATCCTGAGCTGTGTTGTGCTGCCTTGAGACAGCTGATGACAATATGAGCTAAAGCCAGGTGAAGTTAAGTTTAATGGTTAACACCTAAGTGGCTGAACAACCCTATAATATGTATTCATTTTGGTTAGCTTTAATGCCTTCAACAGCACAGGAAAAGCTAGCCCCTAATTTCCTTCCTTTTGGAGGAAAAACTCCACCATGGCAGAGGCCTGTATAAAAGCAGTACAGTGGGTGAGAGCCCTGAGCACGACCAGGCTGCTCCTTGTGTAACTTGTAGCAAGTGACAGACTTAAATAAAATTCAACATTGTTCTGTCCCACACAATCCAAATGCTTTCAATGTTCTGTGCTTTTCATCTAAAGACATGTCTGCACCAATGGAAGAAAAGAGGATGTGTTAATTATATATTATTCTTTTCACTGTCTCCCCATTTCCTAGAAGACTTGAACATTTATGCACAAATCCACTGATACATACAGAAATATGCATACATTTTCCTCTACTTTTTATCTCCTAAAAAGTATCCAAAAGCTTGTAAATAATTTTAATGATTTGCAACATTAAATAGCCTTTGCATAATTAGCATTGCCAACAAGAGCAGAACAGCAGCATCAGTGGGCCTAATGCTGTGGGCTGGCATCCTGTGAACAACTGAAATGTGTGTTAGACATACAAACACAGCAGTAGCAGCTGAAACAGTAAAGCCAGGCAGTGAGTGTGGCTCTGATGGTAGCATGCAGCAGGGCTACAGCTATGCTTCAGCCACCGAACTGACTGGAGTGAAGTATAACCATCCTTCAAAAGTGACAAACAATGCCCTGCTAGCTTTGATATCAGCGACTGACACTAAAACCAACCATCCGAAGAGTCCTACAGCAGCTCTGCAAAGGCCATGGCAGTAACCTGCAACACAACTTTCCTGTTCCTCACTTAGCACACGTCAGAGCAGCGCTGCCATGTACCTGTCCCAGGCTCGGAACAGCTGAAACCTGGTGAATTTTAAAAGCTTGGCTAACCTTTGCAAGGCAAACATCTCTGATCTCACTGCAGTAATGCATTGCTGGGAACATTTGACAGATCACTGCAGCTGAGTGGTACTTCACTGTGACCTCTAACTGTGACTTCTCCAAAGATGAATCTCCATGCGATGAAATTCCCTTTGGGTCTGAAAACTTCCCTTGCAAACTGAATATATGTCAGTAACTTTGCAGAACTTTTGATGTTCTCAGAAGTACTGCCCAAAATGAAATGATCTCTAGATGGAAACTCTGGGATTTCATTTGGTTTGAATACAAGGTGTGCCCCATGTGTGCCAACATGGGGCTTGGCTTTAAGGCTGGTACTCCAGGCACTTAGACACATTTTACTGAATCAGTCCTGCTCTAGCAGAGCTTCGGGGACCTACTGTTCTCCACCATAATATGCAGCTTTTCATGAACATGTGCCCCCTGTGCTGAGGCACAGCAGTGGTTTGTATCCAGTATGCTAGAGCAAAACCCCACACAGCTTTCCAGGACTATGCTTCCTCTCGTGGCTGGATGCTGCAGTTTGAGTGAGAGCTGAAATATCCTGAACATTTCCGGACAACAGTTTGCATTTAATTAGTCAAATCTATGAGCAAATACATCCATTGGTACATGAAGGACCTTGATTTGAGTATTTTTGTTTTCCTTTCATGTCTTCTTCATATATTAATGTACTGGCAGCCTATGAAAAAGAAATCTGTGTCTGCTGTAATCAAGGGAGATTGAGCTCTTGCTTTTCCTCCCAACTTTCCATCACTGAATATGATTTGTTGCATATGCCCTGGATTGTGCTGAATGCCTGCTGGCTGGAGGAAATTCAGATGTTCAGGGAATTATAAATAATACCAGCACAGGCAACCTTTTTGCATTATCATGTCACACTGAAGTGTATCAGCTTTCAAAGCTATTTACTTTTAGGCTTGTGTGATTTATCTTGTTTCTACCATTAGCCATGGCTTTCATTTTTCTCTGGATGCAGGTTTGCACTGTTCATTAGTCTGGAGATGAATGATGCAAAATGAATGATCCCAGAGTTCCCTGAAGAACAAAGAACCCAGGAAAGAAACAAAGTATTTATGTCCTGCAAATGCTGTTTTTCTATAGCAGTGTTGGGTGCATTTGTGACGATAATCCCCTGCTCTGAAACCTGAGAAATTGCAGTGATTCACTCTCTCCTTACACTGTGGAGGTGCCATGGTCATTAGCACAGTCATTTCAGTGGGAGGGGAATGGCTTTAGGACAGGGATGAGGGAGACCCACAAATGCTATTCAAAAAACACAAGGAAAAGAGGCACAGATGTGTTGCACTGCAGCCTGGCTCTGCTACATCACAGCGTTTGACATCTTATATGCCTTATTGGTTCAGATGAATGATGCCCCGAGTCCTGTGTATTGGTCCCTCCCCAAGGTGAGTTGCAGCATCTCTTGTCAATCCACAACTACAGCTGCCCTACTTTTCTATCCCCTAACTGGGTACTGGAAATAGAAGTTAAAACCTCTGACCTGCAGAGGTTTTTCAACAGGCTCTGGACAATTTTCTTTAGATACGGTTGCTGTAATGGATTTGATTTATACTTTCCAAATAAACTTACATCGCTGATGATAGCTGGCTCCTCTTTGGAAAAGAACCATAGACATGGATAAGCTATTACTGATGTACAACTCCGTGTTTTCACACGTGATAAACACATATCAAAGCCAACACTAGCACTGATGGGAATGTACAAACAGGGACTGAGAAGCACAACATTGCAGCAAATTAATTTTGACTCCCTTTGACCTGCAGACTGGCTCACTTTGTGCAAAAAGTGGAGCAGTGCTGGCATGCTTTGTGTCACACCAGGCGACTGCAGTGGGGCCCAGCAGGCTCAGCAGACCTGTGTCATGGGAAAACATTGCTTGTCTCTAGATGCCTGCTTCACTTCTGGGCCAGATGTCTTCTTGCCCAGTTTAAAGCTAATTACAGTCATACAGATGGCTGCAGTCCTGCTAGACTGCCATTCACATCACCATAGGGAATACTGCTGCTGCGGCTGGCAGTTATATGGCAGGGATGGAGACTGGTCCACAGAGCCAGCCCCATTACCGCATGGGGGGGCCCTGCGCTTAGGGGAACAGGCAGAAGCATTGGTGCTCACTGTGAGCAATGCCTGGAGGGAACAGAATTGTCTTGTGCACACAGGCTGTGTCCCCCTGGCATGCAGCTCTGTTCCCTGCAGCAGATGTTTCCCCAAGTGTTTTACACTTGCGGTGTTCCTTTCGGCACGGCAGACGAGATGCACCTCAACCTCCCCCTGCGCCTGCACGCTGTGCACCTTTCAGCCTTTCTGTTCCCATGTAGCAGGCCTGCCGGCTCAGGAGGGAGGGAGAGGACGGAGCAGAGATCCCTGTGTAGGCTGCAGGAAGCGTAGGCACTTGATCCGATTTCGTTGTCACCTCTGTTTCACAGGAAGAGACTGTGGGACGGGCAGTGACTCGCTGATGAACACACTGATTCGAGCGTGTCTCCAGGAGTGGGACACATTCATTCTGTCATCCCCAGAGTCTGCGCTGCCCACTGCCACGGCGCCGAGAGGCGCAGATACCCCGCTGCTGGTGTCGGAGCTGGCTGCCTTTAAACCCCTTCTCGGTGAAAAGAGAATGGAAACTGGAGGTGGAGCAGAGGCTGCCGCTCAAGGACACCCATGGGAGGGTGTTTAGACTATTGCCTTGGGCTGGAAGGGAACTGCAAATGTCCTTATGACACTAAGAGTGATTGACTCTTTCAAGAGGGTATAAACCCAGCCTCGCAGGAGGACACTGAGTTTCTTACCCAAGCTGCAGCCTGGCCAGCATTTTCTTTAGGCTGCCTGCCCTTTGGCTACAAGCAGGGCAGCGCTGCATGATGCTGTGGGTCTGGGTGAGTATGCTCCCTTTCTTTTGGGATGCCCTTGTTCAGGGCTGGCCCTGAGTCCCAGCTACATGACCCCGCTCATCCACTGCCCGTGAAGGATGCTTCTCACCCCATTCTTAGTGCTTTGCTCGAGATCTGGGGCAGGAGGGGGCTCTAGTGGAAAACGAACAGCTGTAGTTCAGCCTAATATGTTCCCTGAGTAGTTTGTGGCTCACTCTTACTGCAAGAGCAGTGGCTTGCTAAAGACAGCTTGTTTTACAAAGCATTTCCGCAAGTGGCTGAGCTGTTAATGTCACTGCTACCTGAGCAGATTTAATTGTGCTGCTGCTTGCTTTCAGCCTAGCATGACATGCTGAGAATGAAAATCACATACCTTTTTGCCAGGGAAAAAATGCCATGTTCTGGAGCAGGTTTGAGTGCATGTTTCCCACAGGGATTCACTCACATATTGTTCTGAGCCGCTTTGGCTGCCAAGGTTTGCTGTGGCATTTATTAAAAGATGCCTTCAATGCCATTCACCTTTAATCATTGCCCTGGGTTTAATTGAAGCAATGTGTCCCTCTTTCCTACCAATATCACATTATCATGGCGTGTAGCGTGCAGATGTGCTCGCAGATGCAAACAGGAAGTTTTGTAATTAAACCCATGTTTTTCAATCAATTTCATTTTCTCCAAAGGGTACACAGCCTTATCTACCAACCTCTTATTTGTAGAGGAGGACTGAAAGATGAAACATATCCCAGCTTTTTGTTAGTCCTAATGAATGCCTTCATACTGATCCTCTTTGTCCTTCTTGCTCCTGGTGTACTGGTGTACATGTGCATCTTTTTATTTTAAGGGATAAAAGAAGGGAATGGAAGAGTAAATGGAAATGTAACCCTGTAAAGACCAGCTTAAACCTTGAGTTTTGGTAGAAACAGAAATTCAGTGGTGTTTTCCTCCAGGTTTTAACAGGAAGGCAGAGAAAGCCAAATGCCTGAAGCATTCAGGCACTGTGTGGCTTGCACAGGCAGGCAGGTGGCTCATGCAGCACATCAGCCTTTTCCAACCATGCATGTTAGCAAACAGCCAAGGAGAATGAGAAGCATGTGGTTTCAATGGAGATAGACTTTGGTGTTTACAACACCGTTACAGCATGATTCTAGCTCTCTGTATAGAGAAATCCCTGCAGTTCCCATGCACTGGTGGTGAGGACCAGGCATCTTCCAGCTTTGGGCACATTCTCCATCCTTTGTGCAAAGAGCAGTAACTCCATGACCTGCTGATGGGGTGAGTGGTTGCCTATTGCTGAGAAGCCTGTAGGGGAGAACAGGATATCTGTGTGCAAGCACATTATATTGATCAGCATTGATTTCCAAACTGCATACAATTAATTCAAAGAGGCTCTTTGTACAAGCACAAGTGAAGGGACACCCTTGCTCAAGTCCCTGTAGGATCAGTCTGGAGCACTTTGGGATGTTCACACTCAGACCTGATATGCTTGATTCAATGCCATTTTGCAGAAACAAGAAAGTCAGTATCCAGCTTGTGAGACAGCCCCGAGCGAGGGGTTATGGAGGAGCTTCATGGATGTTGAAAAGCAGGATGTTGACAGAAATGCTGACAAATCCATAGCTGCATGAGCATTACCAGCTATAAACATCGTGCTCCATGCACTGGGCAACACTGCCACGACTCCTCTTGTGCTATGATCAAAGCACTGGGGTTTCAAAGTGGAATTCTTTCAGTCAGACCAAGTTGTCTTTGAATACATTAACTTTAAACCTCCCCAAAGATACCAGCAGCTGCTGTCTGGACTGCTCACATCATCAGCCACAGCACTACTCATTTACAGACATTGATCTCTTTACCTTGTTAGCAAATCTGTGCATTATTAACTTTCTAGAGCCAGACAGCTGTGTTTTCAGTTTAAACAGATCAGTTTCTGTAGCTGGACAGTCAGGGCAGACTATTCCCACAGAGGGATTCATTTGCTAGCCCAGAGTGAAACTTCAAGAGGGGCATTAAATGTCAAAAAAGCTGTTGAAGCAGTTTATCAGGCTAATACTAATCCAGTGTTGTAGTGCTGGTCATCATGGAGCCAGCCCACCACTCCAGTTTCTCCCATTTTGTCCATCAGCCCTTGAACACTGCTGAAAGCAGCATCACCGAACCTACCCTAGCATGCTGAGGTGCAAAGGCACCCGATGAAGTCTGAGCTCAAATCTAGGTTGAGGCCTGTCTCCTCTTGATACTCATAGATGGCTTCTCTTGAGTGCCCCATCAACGTGGAGTAAATCAGCCTCATGGCACTAGGGCTATTTCCTACCCACCATTCCCTCCACAGCTCCACGCTGGTGGCACAGGGCAGGCCAGAGTCAAAAGCAAAATCTGAGGGTGATTCAAGAAGAGTCTTTTCAGCCTTCCCACATCTGAGCATATCTCGGAAAACGAGATGCGGCAGCCCCTGCTCAGCAAACTGTGCCTCAAGGCAGTAGGAGGAGCTCGCATGCACCTGCAGGCCATAGGCTGCGAATCAATTCCTGCTTTACAAGCAGCACCCCGGGGTTTATTGATCTAACCTGCTCTAAAAGATCGCCAACGACAGAAACTCCACCGCCTCCCCAGACAATCTGTCCCTGCACCTTCCTGCTCTGTTAGAAAGGTTTTGCTACTGTTACCCTGAGTCCTTCCAGCTATCATTTAAGCCCTTTATCTCCCTGTGAATGCACAGAACAAATTACTCCCTTCCTCTCTTCAGCAGCCTCTTAGTATTTGAAAACTGCTCTCTCATCTTCTCTTCTTTAGGTTAATGCTGATGCTTTCAGTGTTTTCTCTGGTCATGTTTCTGATGTCCAGGAATGCTGGTGCTCCAGTGGCTGCCTCTCGAAGGGAGCTGTGCCCTTGAGAAAGACAGGACCCTTGTGGCACTGCAGCTGTGTAGGGGCTGCTCTGCATCCTCGGAGCCATATTCCTATTAGGGCACATCTCTGCTGAGTAGTATTCTTTAAATTTTGGTAGTGAACCAGAGGGTGAATATATCTGATAGAGGTGGAGTCTTCCACACCAACCAGAAAATTGCTGCAGCACATTTTCCATGGAGCAGGCCAGGCAGCAAATGAAGTGAGATTCAGAAAATGAGTGGGTTCAGGCAGCTTCTGAGCAGCCTTTTAAGGACATTTCTCAACCTGGGATGTAGAAAGCTCTGCTACTCACCTGAGGTCGACCTCCAGCAGAGCTTCAGGCGTGGCTGCAAAAGAAAACTCTAGGGAAGGAGAAATCACTGTCCAGCGTCACTGTTACTCAGATGGCCTCTCCTGAATGAAATCTCTGCTGTTAAACATTAAAGATGTATGATTAGTTGGAGAAATTACAGCTCACTTATTCTGTGCATACATTTAACAGCTGCATGTAACTCACCAGCACTGTAGCTGAAAATTCAACCATAACAATAAACAGCAAAGGGCTCTGCCCTGGACTCTGAACTGCCACTTGGCAAGAGGTACCAGCCATGGGAAGGCAGCTGAGCCTCTGCGCCCTTTTGCTCAGGCTTTAAATAACCACAGCACTAAAGGGCACAGCCCTAAGCACCAGCCTCTCTGCCCTGCCTGCACCTCTGAACACACCCCTCTGCCCATGGTATCCTTGGGGAAAAGGACTCCACTCTGAAAGAGACAGATTTTATTTTCACAGTTCCAGTCTATGGGAAGCATGCAGCATTTGAGATGCTGAAGCCTGAACGTGCAGTGAATTTACCCCTGCTCCCCGCAGTTCAGCAAAGACATCACAACAGAAGCTTTAAGAGCTGACCTGTGAGGCCACTGCCTTTGTCTCCAGTTGGTTTTATGGCAATAAACAAAAAAAGGTCACTTCTTTCCGACTTCCTAACAGCAGTAGGTGCTGATAGAGTGAAAAATGAACACCCAGCTGCTGCTTCTCACATGGAAACTGTTGCATACATATTTATTGTGCTGATTAAACAGATTTGCTATTCTACAGTAAAACAGGGAATTAAAGCACTGGATTTGCAGTTTTGTTACCAAATTACAATTCATGAATATTTGAGAAGGGCATTTACATATACCATTAGTGAGAAAGCACAGTTGCTGTGTAGCTGTCACTTGCTATCAAAACCCAGAATACCATGGGCTAAGTGCTTAGTTCACAGCTGCATCCTGAAATGACAGCACACTGAATCCACTCCTTCCATCAGGATGTATTTTTATTAAGGGTCAGTATAAATTCCAAAAGAAACTTTGAATCTTTATCACTATCCACCCAGAAACAGTCTCTAAATTGAATGTAGCTGAATTTTTAAATAGTCAGGTCACAGGCACAATGCACATACCTGACATTTATAAGGCTATCAGGTAATTTAAATTCATGAGAGTAGCTATAAACATGTATTGATGTGCTCAGTGGAGAAATGCAGCTCTGTGTTACAGGGCTAGATCCCAGAAAATATTATATACAATATTTTGGCTCTTTCTAGACACAGGAATAACATCTGGCATTTAAAACTATTCTGTATTTAAGTGTCCAGCTCGAAAGTAAACTTTTCAGTAATTACTACAATAGCATTGTTTCACACTTCATACTGATTTTCCTATTCAGCATTATCAACCCTATTCATAAACACACACTTTATAACAAAATGATAAATGGAGTATCCATGGAGTTATTTGAGAGTGAGCTGTATTAGACAAGCAATGTTAAAGAACTTTCTGGACAATGGAGGTAGGAATGAGAGGTTGCAGATTATGCAAGGTCTTCTGGTTTGCCTCTGTCACCACAGATTCGGTTCTGCTTCCATCTGACAAAACAGACTTTCAGTTATCACTCTTTAAACTTCATTGTGATAGCATTACCTATTGTGTAGTAACAATATAAACAATGTACATTTCATTCCAACATTTCACCTGATCTTCAGATAGTGGAAGTGAAAACCCTACATGGTTGAGCCAGAAATACCTATCAATGCAAGCACAATTTGGAGTATGATTTCTCACGCAAAAGTAAGAATCTGCAGGTCCTATAGAAATTCAATAGGATTCTTTTACTTTACTATAGTCATTTTGGACTATGAAAAGAGCACTCACACAACCACACTGCTCCTTCATTTTGAAAGAGACAGTCTTCTAGAATGTGCAAAATGAGACACACACACTCTGCTGCAGTCAGTTAGTCTATCTCGCTGAACTGGCTAGCTGTCCCATTCTCCATTATACTGATCACTGTTCTCTTCTTCTTCAGAATCAGCAGACACTTTCTTAATTCTCTGGATGGCTGCCTTAATGCTTCTCTCAAAATCATTAGGGGGTCCTTTACTGACATCTTTCTCAGTATGTCGATTCACTTTTCTCAGTTTAACTCCCTGCCTTATAGCAGACAGGATGTTGTCCTTCACAGAGGCATATGGATCTGGCTGTTCCACTTTGCAAAGATGAACTTCACCACGTTTTAGAGAAGCCAAAACCTCATCCATGGAACCTGCAACAGATAAATTTATTGTTACCAGAAAAAACAAGACAACAGCACTTAGAGGTATAAAACCCTACCCAAGTGTTCAGGGCTCTTCCCTTTGTCTTTGCTACAGACAGGAAAAATGGTCTGCTCTGGCACAGACACTTTCAAGTTTCTGTAACACCAGGCTCTGGAACTGCTTCTAAAAAGCAGTTAAAGCTTTTATATCTTGAATTGAGAATCCAATGCCTCTTTAACATTATACAAGGTTGTGCTCCAAGGAAGAAATTATACACAAAGGAGGATGCTTCTTTTTCATTACAACTTTATGGGCTTTCAAAAAAAAATTCACTGCACCAAAAAGTCTCTTGTATTCTGCATTAGAAACAATCTACCATTCCCCCTAGCTTGCTCAGATGCCTGCTGGGACTGTCAATTGCATTTCTGCTCAGCCAAGAGAAAAATGAAAAGATTTGAGTAGAAGGGCTTGAAACTGCACCACTAAAGACAGTGGGAGCCAGATCAGACCCTAAGCAGGCAGCCAGGCAGCTCTTTTCTGTATAGACTTAAAATATAATTCCCATTTTACAACATGATTTAAATCTGAGGTGTATGTTTCTGAACTTCAGACCACAAAGGACACCATACTGAGAGAGCTTCCACTATTTCTCTTTATACATGCTGTAATTTGTGGTTTACTCCTTCTGTTAGATTCTTTGTTGCTAGCTTCAGACTGTTGGACAGGGAGGCAAGTTTCCCAGGACAGCAGTCAACTCCTATAGCCACAGGTCCAGGCCATCTGTGCCTCACAGCTGGAAGTATTCTTGCAATGCACAGTACCTAAGATTATGTGATTAATATCAAGCACTTGAAACGTAACATTCTGCTAAATCTTGTGGTACCCTTAGAGACCGAAATGACAGAAAATATCAAGCAAAGATCCAAGCCTTCAAGTAAGAAAGTCTTAAGTCTATTGATCAAATGGGCTGCCTGGTAAAATACTAGCTAGACTAACAAATTACAAGAGAAGCTTCCCTTGAAAAGTATGTTAACTCACTACATACAGTATTTTCAACACCAGAATATTAAACTCTCCTGGCTTTTCATGTACAAAGACATGAGTAGTTAATGTGTAACTAAAACCAACGCATTTACAAAGCTGTTTCAGTAAGTTCCTGTGGTAGTATTTTATCAATTACTATTACAGCAATTAACAAGCTGGTTTCCTTCATTAAACAGGTGTAAACAACCAAGCACATCTATCCAATAGAGACTTCAATAAACTCAAAGGGATTTTTCTTATCCAAAAATAATGAAAGGACATCAACATTATGCTGTGAACGGTAGTAAATATTAGCTACTAGCAAAGCTGTTCCAGTAGCAATCAGATTACTTTGGTGTACAGCTCCTGTCACTAATCAAAACTTCTTCAGAGTGTCTGTGGTAGAGTTGTTCCACAGACCTCTCAGCCTGAAGTCCTCACACTGGTCCACTGGATGCACAGCAGCTCCTCATGGTAACTTGACTGTGTCTCAGCCCTGAACTTTCCTTGGTGTTTCTGCCTGTGGACTGCCTCTTAACTGAGAGGATACAAAGACTGTTTAGACTAATCACAAAACATCTGAAAAGAGAAAGGAATATACCACATTTAAAGACATGCTTCATTCTTGCAATGGCTCCACTGAAAAATGACAATAAAAAATTGCTGCCTTCCAACTCAGATCAATCTCCCTGACACAGTCAAAATATCTGCTTGCTTTAGAGATAAAAATAAGCCTGTTCAGATGTAACCAGTGCAGCCCTGGGAGGCTGCTGAGCTCTATTCTCATTCAAACTACTGTTTCAATTGCTGAGTTCAGCCTCCACTTACTTACACCTGCATCATCTTGCTAACAAAGCAGAGGTATAACAGGATTTTTGCCCTGGGGATGTTAGTACACCAAAGCTATCCATCTGCCCTTCAAATTCTGGTTGACTTCTGCATTAACTCTCTTAAGAAACCTCCATCTAGAAACCACAAAAATTGTAAGTGGACACAGTCTGTGCATACCTTAGAATGCAAACAGCCCAACTGCTAGCTCTGTAGTACATAAATCAAGACCACTCATGTGTAGCCTTAGTGCAACTACCAATTTGCCTATAGTGATCTTCTGACTGGGCAGGTGATTAATCTTCAACCAAAATACCACCTTCAGTTCACAAGTTGTAAAACCATGGCAAGAACAAACATGGTAGTAAAAGTTGCTTCTCACCAAACAACATTAATAAACCCCCTCTCCTTGGAATTTCTTCTGACACCTTCCAACCTCTTACAGGAATGGGATTTTCAGTGTCATGAGAAATGCAGGTCCTGAACACAGAACAAGTACTGCTGTGATTAAGTATGGTTTAAATTAACTTGTAAGGCCATACTTAATATAGGATTACAGCAGAGATTCAAAAGTCCTGAAATACTGACCTGTCCCATTTGACAGCAGTCCCCAAAAACTGCTCCAGTCACACTCTCTGAGTATCAGGACCCTGTGAAGTGTATCACACAGGATACACAAATCATTGTTACTCATTTAATACCCTGAGTTATAGTTAGTGTTCTGTACATGGTTTCTTAAGACTCAGTTTCCCAAGAGCTTCATTCTCTTAAAAAAGACTGCACACTATTCCTGTCCAGAGCCAGAGGGAAGGAGAACAGAAAAATACAGAAAACACTATAAAAAAATAAAGACACCAGTGTGAGCCTTCTTACCTATGCAATCATTCATAGACCTCCTGGATGAGTCATCCTGTTTGTGCAGTGCAGGGCTTTCTGTGGGGTTATCGGAGCTGAGGGGAAGTGGCTTATCCTCTGTTGCTGATGGTGTCTTTAAATGAAGAGGTGGGGGGAGAGGGGAGGGAAAATGGGGTTGGAAAGGTAAGGGAGGAGGTGAGGGAGGCAGCGGAGGTGGGGGAGGAGGGAGTTCAAGAGGTAAGAGGGGAGGTGGGGGAGAAGGGGGCAAAGGAGGAGGAGATGGAGGAGGTGGTGGTGATGGTGGTGAGGCTGGAGAGTCCATCAGTCCCTCGCTGTGCTTCTGTTCCTCTGTGTCACCATGAGTAACAAGAATGTGGACAGGGGTATCTGGTGGGGTATTTTGTTGCAAAGCTGCTGATTCCTGGGCTTCTACTAGCAGTATACTCTTTGGCTGCTCTGGAGCTACCCTTGCTCTCAATGAAGGTGGTGGGGACCATACTGCAATCTGTTGAGTGATGCTTCGTGGCAACTTGGGACTGAGAGGCAGAGGATGAGATGTTTTCAAAACAACATGAGCTGGACACTTCTGTAAAACAAATCATAAGGCAGGTCACATCTCCATTGGACTTACCAAAACATCAATGCCTAAAAGAGGCAAAAAGCCATAGAATACAGACCTGTAACATTCACCTACTGAAGCAGAAAACTCAACCCTGAACAAATTTAAATGAGTACCAATGTATTTCTTTCAAAGCCACTTCCTCATGTTCTTTGCAACAAATTCTGCAACTGGAAACTTTATCATTAGTGGATTTAACCCTTTTGACCCATTATATGCAACCCTATTTTAGGCTATCCAAACAGTTGTCTCTGATTTGGACCATGAGCTATAGCTACTTTCTTGTTGTCATGTTTTGACACCATTTAGGACTACTGTAGTTTACAGTACTTACCTCCCTGAATGCTTTCAGCCTCTCCAGTGTTTTCTGACGTTCCTGGCTTATCCACGCTTTTTTCTTTTTCTCCTCTTCTTTTTGCTTGTCTCTCTTCTGCATTAAAACACAAGTGAGTCTTAGTGTGTGAAAACATGCAACTACCAGGTTCTCGAAGACTGCTATTCAGTACTCACTATCTGTATGCTGTGATGCTGCTGGAAGCGTTTTTTGCTCTCTTCTGCCTGTTGCAATCTCTGCCGATGGTTTGTTTCACACTGATCCTGGTAGAACACAAGAATTCATGCAACCCTTGGTTAGCTCACTTTCACTGTGCATCATCTATGCTATTAACTCCTGTGTACAAGCCACTAAACAGTGACCAAGGCTGAGTATTTGGCTCTGCCAAGTATGGCTAAGCTCAACTAGTGGCAGATATGAGACCCTGAAAGTGAAGTCTGTGGGACTCCTTCATGACTAAAGCCAATGGAATTTTTTGCTCTCCTAATTAGTGATAGGGTTACTCGTATTGCAGAGGAAACATACCCAGATCTGAACCAATCCCTGTCTTACACTTAGGCTAAAAAGAAGAGAAAAAGGGAGGGAACAACAGAGGGGGGGGAGGCAGAAACAAGGTCTGAAGAAATTTCACCCAGGTACCAGCTGGAGCAAAGGGGTGTAAAGACATGACAAAGGCAGTAAGAGGGAAGTTTGCAAGGCATTACAAAAATGCAAGGCTACTTTCCCAAGTACAAAAGCCAGGGAAGCAGAAGAAAAGGTCTGGGAAACACAATGAATGCCTAGCACGGGCTCCTTCTGTTAGTAAGAAGTGCCACAGAGAAGCTGCAGGATTCAGTATCTTCTCTGGGAGTCACTGGTTGTCACTGTACAGAGGGGGATTATCCACATGGCTAAGCAAGCATTTGCAAATCATCTGGTATTTGGCTTCAGTGTTATGTAACCAAGAGACAGCAATTAAGTGAATGAAAACAGAAGCAAAGGAAGTGTCTGCTGAGGAAGCAGTTGCAAGCAAGAGACAATGATGGCTCACAAAACATTTCCAGCGTCATTCCCATTTTGTCCAGGTTAGTGACAAGTAAAAGGCCTGACAGATGGGAGCCTAAACTCTGCTCTCTACCCCCAGCAGGATTGTGCAGGTGTAAGGTAAGCTCAGCTCACTGGGAAAGTTAAGAGTCAACTGTGATCTCACTTGTGTCTTCCTCATGTTCTACTCTGAATGGGGAGCAACAGAAAAAACTGCCCCTTGCACAGAACTGAGAGGTTGGGTAGAGAATTACAGCAGTTAAATTTTCCTCTCTCTTCCATTCAAAGGTAAAGTATCTCTGTGTGAGCTGTTTTGTCACTGTAGCTTCCTTCCTTGCAGGCCAGGCTCCCTCCTGTACTGCAGCTGCTTTGTAAAGGCTGCCAGGGCAAAGTTCCAGCTGACTACAGCAGGCCTCTGGTGAGGTTTAGGTGATAAGGGAACCCCTCCTGGGTCACCCCCATGTAAGTTTGTGCAGTCTTAATAAGCTAGAGAGGTACTTGCAGTAAAGCTGATTTAAAATCATATGGCCCTTCTCTCTCTCTCTCTCTCTCTGTTTGGATACCTTGGCACTGAATCACTTTGTATGCTCCACCCAGTTTCCCTAGTTGCTTCCTGTCCATCCCTCATGAGTCAAGATATCAGCTAAAAAAGATGCACATCTCCAGGACTGCATTTACTTTTTTGTTCCTGAGGTAGGCTCTCCTCGCACAGACAGTCCCACGCTTTGTCTCCAACTGCTTAGTCTTCTGCCTCAGCATCGTCATTTCTGACAAGTTAGCGTAATGTTGTCCCATTGTCTGTTCAATGACCTTGAGCTCCTCAGGATTTTCACATGTATCATAGTAAACAACTTCATCCTGTTTCTCTAAAAAGGCATTTGGCATTTTTTTAAAAACCCCCAAATTGCCACAGTTATTTAAACATTTAAAGAGCTAATGACATTTCAAAAGCCACTGAAGGCAGTCAGTTAGTTATTAGAACATGTAATGCTCCAGAGCCGAGCTTGGTCTTTCAAAGTCCTACGCAAACATGTCATGTTACTCACAAGGGTGCTTTGCGGGATCAAATTTACGCTGTTAGCATTTGTTGTTATTCAGCTTCCTCTTTCAAATGTCTCTCTGTGCTTTAACTCCTACTTTCAGCAACTGGAGTTTTCCTGGAAATCGAAGACTGTTCTGATGAACACTGGGTGACTTATTTTACTATTTACCAGGTTGTAATTACGCAACAAGCAGGAGCAATGTTTTACATCACAGTGTACACAGTAACAGAGAACTCATAAGCATCAATAAACATAAACAAGGCCGGTGCCTAATTTGATCATAAACATGTTACAAAGAGACACTGAAACAGGAATATAGGAGTACTCAAGTACCATCTAGCTATAATCACCTATTTTTGTCATTGTAGGATGTGCTCTTGCAATTTCTACGGGTTAAATTATAATGGATTTGTGATGCATTTCAGGAGGTCATGATATCCAAAGTTTCTATGCACAGGCATTGTAACTATGAGAGCAGTTAAGTTCTGTCAGTAAGTTACTCCATATGCTGGACCAGCACATGCACATATCACAGTTGCTGTATTAGTGAACAGTGTAGCTTTTTTTTTTTTAAAACTTATGTTATCAAATTAGTGTCCAGTTAGTCAGATAACAAAATATCAGATGGTGCCACGTCATCAGTGGTTCCCAGTGATGCTTTCTACTATTGAGACCTGAGCAATGACAATAAAACAGTTTTGGGTTTTTTTTGTTAAATGAAAACAGAGCAGGCTACATCACTCCTGTTTTGAATATGTGCTTAAATATTTGTTTCTTCTTACCTTGAATCTGTCTCCTTAAAGTGTCCATCTGTACAATAAGCAGCATCTCTTCATGTTTCAATATTTCAAGCTGTACATTATATAATTCCAGCTGCACTTCATAATACTGTACTTCCAGCTCCTCCACTACAGTTAAGTTCCCTTCTTGTTCACTGAGGTTCTCCATCTGTGTTTATAGAAAATAAAAAGCATTAATAACAAAATACACAACATGAAACATGCATGGATGCACAAGTACCTGCACAGAGCCTGGCCTAACAAGCAGCTACTTAGATGCTTTGGTATGGAAACAGCAGAATGTTAGAAATGGCTTAGAGCAGAAACTCAGAAGAGCAGAAAGTCTTATTTACCTAAACTGTAATTTTATCTTAATTCTACCAGGAAAGACTTCACTATAATCCACACAAACAATACTGCTCCTGAAAACAACCATATATGGTACAGTACAGTACTCTTGAAAAATATCAGGTCTTAGCAGCAGCTAGATGCCATCAAATCAAGAGCATCAGAAGATGAAAATTAAATAAGTATCTTTATTTTGCAGTGCTGTCTGAAAATAATGTCTAGTCCTTGTCTCCCTACAACTAACAATTTTAAGGTTAGTATCACAAATCCTAACATCACACTTGAACTCTGAAAGTGTATCTTAACTTCTGCTCAGTGTCCCAAACATGCAGGAGCAATTTTAAAACAAACTGGAGACATGCATTTTTCCACAACTTAAAGCCATGTTGAAAAGCTAAGCCGTTTCACAGACAAAGACTTTGAAAGTTTACATCCATGACCACTTTGGTAGATTTTGACCAGCCCTTCACATAACAGTGACAGAAAAGGCAGCTTTGCAAGGTCTTACGTTTTTCTGAATGCCAGCTCTCTTGTGTTTCAGGCACAACTCTCTAGCCCTCAGATGCTGAAGAGTTTCTTTAGCTAACATACATTTCAGGTTTTCTAGTCGTGGCAAAGCTGATGCCCAGGTGGCTTTACCAAATCTTTCCTGATCTTGTTCCATCTGTTTGTGCATTCCTGCAGATTAAAATATTGCAGTATTATGAGAAATGCAGTCTACTAATATACCTTGTGTGTCTCCATTATAACTACAGTACTTTAAAATGCTAATGCTATTAAACAATTTCTGAAGGTTCTTTAGAAATCTCATGACTAAAAGGTTATATTTACTTTATATATGTAAGTAAAATACTTGACTATACCATTGCAACATGCCTTAACGACTACACAGCAATTCACTCCTTGAGGCCTGCATATCAAGCATTAAAAGCATACATGGTTTTTGTTTAGAGCCTTGCAGCCATAAGTCTCAGGCCTTGATAATATTTGTATTCAAGCCAAATGCAAGTTGCAAACCAAAATGGTTATAAAATATGAATCGTAAGTGAATAAAATGCTTCTTTCTTAAGCTGGACGCTTATCCTAACCTCAGGGTCTGCCAAGAGAGACCTCAAAAAAGAGCTCTCAGTCCCTCAAGTCAAGTATTTACAGAACCTTTTGTGTAAATCACTCAAATTACCTGTCAGAGCCTTTGAAGTTTCCTTGAAGTAGTTCACAGTGATATCTTGAATGGAGCACACAGCATTCTCAGCTCGCTTAGTCCATTCTTCAGCATCTTTCTGCAAAGCTTCTACTCTTCTAGGCCCTAAATTATCATACTGCAAAGATTTCTGCAAGGAGACAAAGTTCCAAGTTACCACCCAGTAGTGCATCCTGCAGAGACTTTTAAAGCAACACAGAGCATAGTGGCAAACGTGACCTCTTCCAAACCTATCACAAAGCAAATCACTACTCATGTCTTTGGTATTACCTTGTTCCTCATTCTCTAGGCTAACTCAGAACCTCTGCTCACCAATCATGACTTCACCCTAAACTCTGGATTAATTTATTTCCTAAAAAATTTTTAAACTATCCCTTGAAAATCATGTCCAACACAAGTATTTTTAGTTATTACTAAAAGTAACTCAAACCCATTCTTCTATGTACAATGTTCTTTTCTATTTTTCCCCATGTGTTGACAGCACATTGCCCTGACAGGTTCTTCAGTTTGGCAGTTCTTTCACATGGGAAGGGATATAGAAAAGAAATGTAAGAGAGTATTTTCAAGTTCACAAAGCACACATGAGCCTAAATACCCCTTAATTTATTTTTTAATAGAGAAACAAACTTTGTTTAACCCCTTCCAATTTTCAGTTTAATTTTTAGTACAGCATACTGGATATTTTATCTTCAGATTCAGACCTTCAGCATCCAGGAACCTCTGCCTGAACTTAAAACTGTTCTACTCTTTTCAAAAACACTAATAGCTCACTTTAACACTCTTTAAGAAGAAAAAGAAAAAGCAAAACCAAAATAGATTGCTGTCTTTACCAGGGACATGATTTTCAGCATGGGCTTCCAGTTTAAGATGCACAGAAAATTAAATCACTGACAACCGACATGTTTTACCCTGTGCTTCTAGCAGATGATAGCACCAATAGAAAACTGCTTTGTGTGGTAAGTTCTCCTCTGCCTTTTCTTCTACCATCACAATTAATCTGGTGTATGAGCATTGCTGGGGGAAGGCATTCTCAGTGCCACAACAAAGGCTACTCAGATCTCTGTAAATTCAGCCTACCAGAAAGAAAACCCCAGAGAGCTGGAGCTTGGGGATTCCTTTTAGTTCCTCAAAATGGAGGTAAGGGGGGCACAGGTGGGAAGACAGCCGCAGTTCAATTCAAGCCAGTACCATGGACTCTGAAAATGTTTCTGCCTTGACTCAGAATTTCTCAGTCACTTTTGATGGCTTGCCAGGGGGAAAAAAAAGGTAGGTAAAGGCAGACCTACCAGGATTTCCAGTTTATAGAGTGTCGCCAGCTCTCGCATATCTCTGAAGGGCTGCAGCAAATACTGGTAGAATTGTGTTGCCATGGTGACCAAATCCTGATAAGCTTCGTCTTCTTCTTCATAAACCTTCATCAAAGCCACCATTGTGTCAGCATTTTTATGCTGCTGAAGAATCTAACAGGATAAAAGGTAAATCAGTCTCAGCTGCTTTGTGTGCTGACTGCTGACAAGCTCTGGTGGAAAGGCCCTGCCATTTGTCATTCAATGAGCAGGGAAGACTTCCCTCTGCACAGGAGACATACACCAGGCATTCAGCAGCCACCCCTAGCTGGAAATATCTTTTAATATCTCACTGTTAAAGGTACCAACTGCTGCACATTGCACTGGGAGACTGCAAGGAGTAACATGCCTAGGGCTTCTACCACAGAAATTCTAATAGCTGTGTGCAGATGACTTTGTTGCTGCTTTTGATGAACATGAATGGGAAACTGGGGAAATCTGTGTACTGGAAAGACAAGGAAAGTAGTCTTAAACTAGCTCTTGCATTGCTTCCACAATTAGTAAATGCCTGATAGTACAAAATTAATTTCTGGATCCAGAATTGCTGACTTTGGGCATAGAAAAAAATCAAACTGCCATTTAAAAACAGGAATTCAGAAACTGATTTCTATTCCTGATATACCCTGCAATTAAATTCCTTAAATGCAGTTAAACAAATGGATAATTTAGAATAGTTATTCTAATATCAGTTGTAGTGATACTATACTTTGTAACTTGCAATTCTTCCATGGAAGAACTGCCTTCCTGATAGAGACCTTAAATAAGGACTAGTGTATTTGCTTTTGTGACAAAACACAAAGCTGAAAACTTCCCTCAACTGCATTTGTTTATTGGCACCAACTGAAATGTCAAAGACTTCCTGACAGCAGCTAGCAGAGACCATGGTGTTCTCTATCTGCCAGGACAGAGGGAACCAGCTGAGAGAACACCACTAAGTTCTGAGCTGAGAAACACAGAACTTCTTGGGAGGACCGTGTTTGCTCACAGCTCTGTAAGGAGGGAAGGGAATAGGGGACTTTTGGTGCTACGACCAGAAATAGCATTAGAAACATAAGCTTGACTGTGTTGCAACTGAAAAGCACTCAAGTTAAACCACTTTTGCTTTTGTCAGCTGAGCCTAGGTAAGACAGCAGAAGCAAAGTTCCCAGCTGTGGAGGCATTTCCCAAGGAAAATCTGTGGAAGTCAGCTCAAGAGCATTTCTTACCCATCCTCCCTCCAGGCCTGGCACAGGAGGGACAGGGGAACAAGAGCATATGAACTGCAACATTTCCAATAATCCCAGAAGTCCCATGGCCTCCTGGGCTTCCCTAGGAGCTCACGGCAGATAAGACAGTCCTAAATGTGCCTGCAGCAATTTAACAGTCTGCTTTTCTGTCCACAGTATCAAAGCCAAATAGAAACACACTAGTTTACTTTCTGATTCCCACACTCCAAGCCAGTAGCGAGGGTCCTAAAGATGTTTACAGCAATTAATAGGGGAAGTATTAGTGAAATGTCAAAGTCAATTAATGAGATAATTATTCCTTACACGGGGTTGAGAGGAGCACAGCATTTTGTCTGTTTTAGAATTATAATCCTTTACACAATCTGACATTCTTTTCATAGAATTCTGGTTCACCACCAGCCTGACTCCTCTGGTTGATGTAACAGTATTGCACTTGGGTTTTTTACTTTGTCTTTGAACACGAAGAATGTGTTGGAAAAAAAAAAGCATTATACATGCAAAAAAAGTATTTACACAACACTACTCTCCTCCAGCTTCTAGAAACACCTTTTGCATTCTTCAGAATCAGTTTCCTGGCCCAGAGAATGAAGTACTTGAGAAGGACCTGGATACAAAAGGGGAATAAGGATGCTCCAATACTTAAAGCTAGTTTAGCACTGAACAAGTTAGGGTTTATGTCTTGAATCCTGCATTAACTTGGTCTAGACTGCAATTAATTTGTGTCCCTGTTAGGCCTGCAAGGGCCATGAACTGCTATAATCAGTTACAGACACTACAGCTTTTGTATGCAAGACTGTGCATAAAGTTGATGCTAGCTAAAGGTGCGGTTTTAAAGTGTCTTTTTGAAACAGTAATGTTACAGCTGTGAAATACTGAAGTGATGTAGGAAACAGAAGGTTAAAGCAAACTGTCCTAACTTTTCTTCAAAGCATGATCATTATCATAAAATACCTTTTAGCTTACCTTGCCATGAAATAGACTGGAAAGATACTGCAAGAAACTACAGCAGCCACACACTGTCGAGCTTAAAGTATTCGTAAGCTCTCATTTTAACATACTAATGTCCTAGTTACTAGATACCATCCTTTAAACTTATGCTTACTACAACAAAGAAAAAAAAATACAGGAACACATCTACAGCAAGCAGCAGCTTATGGCACCAAAGGGAGGAAGGACTGACATCATTTGATCATACAATCATTAGGCCAGAATTTGACACTTAACACAATTTCTCTGACTACAAAACATATGTCTGGCATAGGTCAATGGCTAAGTTTGGTTTTAATAAGAAACTGAGAATTCCCAAGTTAAAGAAATTAGTGCAAACAGGCAGCGCAAGACATTCACAGGTTAGAAGATGAGAGTATGATTATACTCTCCCTTTCAGTTTTCACCTCACCCATTGCACAACACTGCTGGATATTTTTAGCAAAGTGGTTTTTGCAGGAGCACATGTAGATTAAGTAAGTGTCCCAATGTCTTATACAGGCTGCCCAACGGTGCTGGCTTATTCCCCACTTAATAAAGCAACACTCAAAAGACTGATGACACTCAGTACCTGAGAAAGTTGACTTGTTGGTTTCCAGACAATATAAAAGTGTTTGTGTAAGCACTAACGTGAAAACTGGGCACTACTATAAGCAAGACAACATTAGTGACTTGTTCACCCTTGCTCACATCACCCAAACGCGTGACCCGAGTGCCTGCAGCTCTTGCAGCAGAGGCTGCCAGCCTCATGCATGCAATACCCAGGTGAGAAAGGTGCTAAAACTGAGCTGCACGTGCTAGCTGTGCTGCAGCACAAAGCAGTCAGGGTGGACATACACCAAGGGGAAACTCATCCCTTCCTGCAGCAGAGCAGGGGGTTGTCCTGCAGCACTCTCTCCTCGGGGAGAACAGGCCCACCACGGAGATGTCCGCTGCCCTCGCAGCGGGCCCTGCTAAGGCCGCTGCCTCGCTCCGGCCTCTCCACCCTCTGCCCGGCCCCGGGACCCGTACCCGCCTCAGGGCCTCCTTGGCCCGGGCCAGGTGGCCGCGCAGGGTCTTTGCGCGGAGCTCGTGGAGACTCTCGAAATACTCATCGTCGCGGCGGCGGTCGGCGGCGAAGAGGGTGTCCAGCACCACGCGGCCGCCGCAGAGCTCCAAGGCCCAGCCCAGATAGAGCTCCAGCTGCCGGCACAGCTCCTGCACCTCGGCCTCGCTCGGCACCGTGCCGCCGGGGAACAGCACAGCCCAGAGCCCGCCGGTGGCGACTCCCGGTAGCGTGGAGGGCATCGCGGGGAAGGCGGGTTCCAGGCGCGGACAGACGGCCGACAGCTGCTGGTGGACGCCGCGCAGAGCCGGCGCCGAGAAGAGCCCAGCCCAGCTCTGCGGCTCCTGGGCCGCCGCCTCCGCCCGACCGTGGCAGGTCACGGCGAAAGCACCCTCCACGCCGTTCCAGGCCACGAGAAAACGGAGCCGCGGCGGCGGCTGTGGCTCGGTGAAGGCGGTGTCCCGCACGGCCACCCACCCCTCCAGGCTGTCGGGCTGCGGCTCCATGATGGCGCACGCCAGGAACGAAACAGAAACTGACAGACCTTAAAGGCACAGCGCGCACCCGGCGAGGGGGCGGGCCCCTCATGCGACGTCATCGGCAACTCGCGGGCCCATTGGTTGGCGTCACCCTGAGGGGCGGGACCAAGGTGTGGCCGGGGCGGGCGAGCTCACATGGCTGCCACAGGAATAAACACTGGAGTGGGGTGTGTGTGGTGTGAACTATGCGTGTGGAAAGCCCCCAGGTGTGCAAAAACCGGTGGGTTTTGTGAAATAAGCAGTTATTTCCGTGGCTAGCGGCGGGCTGGCGCATGGGCACACACAGCCTGCGGGAAGGAGCACGGGCGTTACCTCACTGGGTCCCCACCGCCACTTCAGTGCACCCCAAGGCCTGAGCTCTTGGCTACACTGGCTAAGGGAAAGCTGTGCTGTGTTCCAGCAGTTTTTCTCCCATCCATCATTCCCCGGAATTCCCGCCTAAATTTTATAACTTGTTCTCTTCTCTGGGTCCAATGAATCCTTGCACACCTTCCCCACACTTTGAAATGGGGGTGGCAGGTGGCCCCTAACTGCTAATATCTGTAGGTGTAACCACAGCTGACTATGCAAGCACAAAGTAGCTATCAGTGGAAAGGCAAAAGAAAACAGCAAATAGCAGATCTTTGTCTTTTGTACTACTCCTAAGTTTCACCACAGCCAGGTAGGTTTTGTTACTCAGAAGTTATTAACAGAAATGCTTTCACTAAAGTTGCTGTGAAACTTATTTGAGGAACTGAATGCTGATGACCTTCAGCTGAACAATCAGTACGTGTATAATCAATACAAATGTTGATGGAGAAGCACAGCTGACTTCATTGTCCAAGCAGATTTCCTCTCTAGGCAAAAGCCAATTAGTGGCTTTTAGCAGGATTTGGATTATTTTCCTCCCTTTCTCAAAAACTTCTCCACTGTATCACCCTGCACGATAATGTCATCAATGTATTGCAGGTGTTCTGGAGCTTGCTCCTCTTCCAGTGCAGTCTGGATCTGTCAATGGCAGATGGTAGGGCCATGTTTTTGGCTTTCAGCCTGGGAACAATGCTGATAACACTGAGTGGTCCACCTATCAAATTGATGTCTCTCCAATTTAGAGACAAGGATGTTGTGTGGAACAGTGTCAAACACTTTGCATAAGTCCAGGTAGATGACATCAACTGCTCTATGCCTGTCCATCATATTTGAAAAATCATGGCAGTCAGGGGAAGATCCTGACGACTGGAAAAAGAGAAATATAACCCCCATTTTCAAGAAGGGGAAAATGGATGACCCAGGGAATTACAGACCAGTCAGTCTCACCTCTGTGCCTGGCAAAATCTTGGAGCAGATTCTCCTGGAAGGCATGCTAAGGCACATGAAAAACAACAAGGTGCTTGGTGGCAGCCAGCATGGCTTCACTAGGGGGAAATCCTGCCTGACTACGGAACTGATGGACAGGGGAGAGCACAAATGCAGTCCCCCACTACCACAAGCCATGGCCACAAACCACCTTGCAGTCAAATGGTGCTTGTCCTTAAGTCAACTAAGTCCCAGTTTGGTCATACCTACTATACCACCACCTCATGGGCCTCTGAGGGGAGTGGAGAGCAAAGGCATTTTCATAAAGCACGTATCTCTTATTCAGACATTGTGTGCAAGGCTGAATTTAATTTGTATTAAAAATATTATATTCTAGCCACTGGAAGCAAAGCTAACACTACTAATTTTTCAATAAATGAAGACCTGCAAGATAGTGCAGCTTAACAGCATAAGGGCAAAAATGAGTTCTCAATTGAAAAAGTAATAAAACCTGTCTGGCAGCATAAATGCTAACATTTCAGCAAAGGCTACCTCATTTCTGTGAAAACATTTCTGCTTTGATCTCACAGCTGATGGAGGCACTGTCAGCACTAATGAGATCATGACTACATGGGTAATTAACTTGTATTCCCTTAGCAAGACAGCAAACAATTGCGCTGCTAGAAATGTGAGGGAATGACACCAAGTGTAATTGGAAAAAAAGAGGAAAAAGCAGAGCTCTGTCAAGATCCAACAGAAGTTTCCTCCTGTGCTGCCCCCTGAGCTCAAGATGTGTATAATGCAGTGTTCTCAGACATACTTAAAAAGCTTTTGCCAGCAAGACTGGCTCAGTAGCATGTTCACAAGCAAAAGGTTATGTGTGCTGGGCAGCTGTGGGTTTTAGCAGATAGACAGATAAAGCTCTAGTGCTACAGTAATCATAATAATCAGTGATAATATACAGCCTGCTTTTTATCAGGTGAACTGCTGCTGAGCACAGACTGAAAGGATATGTTTATGGGAACACCCACCCTACCTGGGCCATTGGCCACGTTATTCACTGTAATAGTTTTCCAGAGGTCTAGCATACACCTACACGGCAGGATGTATGTGTATGTATATTTATGCAACCCTATGATTTCAGATTTCTTCTAAATTCTGAATTTTAATATTTTTTCTAGACTCTGATCTTGATTAGCACAGTAAAGCTTTTGCTAATCTAACAGAGAAAATAACTTTGCCATCAATCATTTGCAAAGAACGAACAGGTATTTCCATTTAATTGTGCAGCAATGCTTTAAGTGTGCATCCAGCCATTTAAGTCAGTTTGTGCAGGAAGCATGTTTTATGTATCCCACACACAACACTCTGCATAGCACCACAGCTTTGGAAACCACACCTAAAGTCAATGACTGCACTCTGCAGGGTTTATTAATACTACCTCAGAAAGTGAGAGGGTGCTCTGGCCTTAGCAAGAGCTCTCTATAACTGTTCCAAGTACTTCAGGTCCAGGAATCAATGTTCAGAGCCTTTTCTCAGTGTATGACATTCATCCTGGTGACACTCAAGTAGCATGCTGCTGAAGGACAGCTGGGGCACATCTATATTTGTTCCATTGCTCATTGCTGGCATGTCCCTATCTGAGCAAAGAGGCAGTCTAGGGTTACAGCAATGTCTTCCAACTGCATATGAAAGTGGCAGCGAATTGATTTCATGTGAATTAATTTTTACTAGGGGAAATAAATGTGAAGTTTGGTGCCATCTAAGCTATCAGAAGAATTTATGATGTCTTAAGATAGAAGGCAAGTTTTTAGGTAGTAACATTCTTTGTTATATATTTTTGATAACTGATGGTTACTGACTTGAACATTCTTCACTGTAATTGTATCTGTGCCTGTAACTGAGCAATCATCTGAAAATCTTATTTAGGCAGCAGGGTTCCAGACAAGCTTAATTATGCTAATTTTAATTTATGTAATTTGATTTCATTTTCATGGGAAAATACTTGTTAATTCACTTCTCTAATTAGTAGTAGCTTCTAAAGCAAGACTTATTGTTATAATTATGGAGAAAAAAGTTTTCACGGGGGCCAGAGAACATTTCCTGGTATGTGTCAAGACCTTTTCTCTGTTTAATATGTTAGAATTTGCGTGATCTATTTATGCCTTTAGCATAAATATGTGTATGTCTTTAGCATAAGTACTATTTCTGCCTAACTTCACTGTTTTTGTCTATAGTACGATATTGCTAGCTGTAGAATCCATGTCTGCAGTGCCAGAAGACAAACGGAGGACTTCTGTGTGTGTTTTCTTACTGATCAGTAGGCTGGATGGTTTTCAGCCATCGGTATGAAACCAGAGAGTGGGAAGTTTCTCAGCGTTTTTCATCAGCTTGGGAAGATACATTCTAATAAGTCACTGACTGTGTTAACTTTGTTAGCTAAGTAATCCTAGCTAAGTAATCAGGAATATTGGTAACCTACTGATGAAATTATTTTGATAGCAAGTACTCAGAACTACAAAGACCATAAAAAGTAGTTTGAAAGCAAAGCTTATGTAAAAGCTTCTGCAGCAGCTCTGATAACCTTGATTTCTGGCTGACCTTTTGGATTTTTTTCTGTGAGAAAGTGTTTTTAAAGCTTTCATTTACTTCACTTAACTAGCACTAGATGTAACTAGAGATACATTAATATTCAGCTGAAATCTTGCCATGAACTCTTTTGCCTGTAGTAGCAAACTGCTGACCTAACTAGTTTGGTGGTATGATTTTGTTTGTGCTGGTGAACAGTGGAGGGCTGCAGGGACTTTGCAGCTCTGCCTGAGAACTGCATCTGCACTTATATTATTTCATGTGCTGTTGTTAATATAGGCTGGGTGGAAAAGAGTGGGTTGGGGAGTCAGCATTAAAATTGCCTTGCACCTTTAAGGTTCATGCATGTGCATCTACTTTATCATATACCTTTGCATTTCGCATCCATGTGCTTTTCACACCTCCCACATTGCACAGAATGGACAAAGTGTGCAAGCTCCAGGTCAGAACAGACTTCTCTCAATCCAGGGGTCAGTGACTGTATGTTTTATCATGGAGATCATCATCAATCTTTTTTCTGAGCTTCATTTATGTTAAAACATGTATTTTCACAGCACCTGAGAACCCCCAAAGGACAGTATTTTTCCTTGTTTTATAGAAAGGACCCGAGACCTGGGCTGATAGTAATGTTAAAAGAAACCTCAGGGTTTAATATCAAGAATGGCAACTTGAAAAATCCAGAACAGGGTATTTCAGTACATTTCTTTGTGTGTTATGTGGCATCAGTGGTCACAAGAGAGGATATCCTGAGGTATTGCCTAACTAATGATTCAGAAAGAGCCTTTGAGAGCAGCTGAAGGGTGAGCAGACTTCAAACCAGGCCATCTCCAATTGTACAGAACAGCACTAAATGCGCTTGAAGCAGTTTCACTGTTGAGCCAAGACCAGGAGTACCCCACAGTCTGGAAATCAGACATCAGGGTCACAGATGAGCCACTCAGAAAACACAGGATCCACGCTAGAGAGAGCTCTCTGCTGTGCTTTGCATGGAGGTGAGAAAAAACAAGCTACCTGTGGCTTCCCTTCAGAAGATTCACTTAGTATGGAAAGCTGCTGGCTTTGGTCTTTCCCCTGTCTACCTCCAGGTCCTGAGTAGTCCTCACCAAACTTATTCCATCCGTATATTTTTAAGCAAGACAATCTCATGCTTGATATCTGAGTATGTAGCCAAGGATCTTTCTTATCTTTTACAGGATTGAGACTTGTCATCTCACAAGCCTCACTGAGGATACAAATGTCATCCAGATCTGGCAGCAGAAGAGAGTATGAAACTAGTGACCAGTCGACTGGTCATTCAGCAGCCCCAGAAGTCCCAGAGTCTAGTGAGATTGAGGCTGGAGGCTTAATATTTTATCACATGGATTTGTATGGCTCAAAGGAGAGGTTTGATATCTTTCCTGAAGAGCTATCTGCTCAAGGAGAAAGATCTCTGGGGGATACGAGAAGGGAATCTGCACTGAGTAGTGAAAAATTTTGGCACTCACAAGAAGCTGGATATGACTTGGAAAAGGAGGTTGCAGAACTGGCTAAGATGTATGGACTCGACGAGGATAGAGAAAAAGAGCTTGAGCTTCTTGGAGGACATCCGGAGATGGCAGAGAGCAGATGGCCATCTGCTCGCACAGAAAAAGCAAGATCACAAAGCTCTGTGTATAATGCATCAAAAAGCAGCTCTTCAGTGAAAGATCAAAGTCGAAGCACAAAGCAACGGGGACTTCTTGGTGAGGCTTCTCAAGATGAAGATGAGAGCAAAGCCAGAGCAGAAGATGATGCCAAGAGCCCCGTACGGTCCGGAGAGGGGCTTAGCAGCAGTGGCATTTCAGATGAGTGGAACAGTCAGGCTATCAGTGAGGAGGAGGAATCAGGGGATGTTTTTTGTTCTACCTGCAAGATACCAATCCGAGCTTTTGACAAACTGTTTGGTGAGCACAAGGATCATGAGGTGACTGAGCTCCCCAGTGCCATGGAAAGCGAAAAGGTAAGAGTAATACAAGTGTACTGCAGTGCCTCTGTAACAGTGTTCAGACATACTAAGAATCACACCGTGTGTTTTTGTAGGAGGAGATTCATAAAAACATGTGCAAGTTGGAAGAGCAGATTGCTCAGATGGAAAATTTTGCCAGTCACTTGGAGGAAATCTTCATCACTGTAGAGGTAAGTCATGTTTTTGTGAGCTAACAGTGGTACTGGGTTTAAAAACGTTTTGACAGTCATAGTGTTAAGTTGTTAATGAGGTGAGTAGTTAAAGTAACAGAGCATAGAGTTACCTTGGGGTTTGCCTAGACTGAGGTACTTATGAATATTCATCCTAATGAATTTTTTAACTGGGCTGGTGAAACCATACTTAGCATTTGCACAGACACTTGCATTCAGAAATAAAGGGACCCCTGCTCAGGTTAACTTAGTTTTAAATAGCCAAGGATCTGTGATCCAGCTAGTCCATCCACAGCCTACCCCTTGCATTCACTTAGTTTCATTTACAGATGCCAGGTATAGGCAAACCTGTGGAGCACCTGCACTGATCTACATGTCAGGGGTTGTGCTCCTGCTCAGTTGATGTCAACTTGGCACCTACTGTCTTTTCTCTGACACATGTGACACAGGACATTGGTGTCCGAGCAGTACACAGCTGCTGGCAGTAAAACTTTGCCTGCTCCTTAAATCTTCCTAATGCTTTCTCCAGCAGCATTAGCTGCTCAGCTTCCCCAGTGAGAATCCATGGATCTCTCATGGAAGGATGTGCTCGACTGTGTTGGTGGAAACACTAGGGAGATTGTGGCAAAGATATATCCATGGTTGTGCTCCCTTGGGCTTAGGTTGAAGACAGTTGCCTTGCCTCATTATTTTAATTATCATTTCTGATGCTGTTATGCTTGGAACCAAATCCAACAGTCTCTTGTGCCTCAGTGGGGGGTGAATGATTAGAATAAACCCCTAAAAATGCAAATTAGTCAAATTACAGCTTCTGTGCACTGGCATTGCCTTCCTGACGAGGAGGATTTTAGGTAGACCTGAGTAAGTTTTTTCTCAGGCCTGACACCAATGAACAAACCTCCAAATACCTTTCAGGAAAACTTTGGGAGGCAGGAGGAGAACTTTGAGGTGCATTACAACGATGCAGTGCAAGTGCTTGCTCAGAAGTATGAAGAACAGTTGGAAGCACTAGGGGAAGAAAAGAGGCAGAAGCTGGAAGCATTATATGGGCAGCTGGTCAGTTGTGGGGAACATCTTGACACCTGCAAGGAGCTGACAGACACAACCCAGGAGCTTTACCTGGAAAACAACAAAGCCATTTTTATGAAGGTAAAGAACTTTAAGTAGCAAGGCTAATTGCTAATTGCTCTTTGCTGCTTGCAAGTAGTTCTCAGCTGCAAAGCCACAAGTGGCTTTACTGCTAAAGGGCATTTGGGGTGCTTGATCCATGGTGCTGTCATTGCTCCAGGTGCTTGGTATAATGGCATTGACTTAGTGGGGCAACACAATGGGACCAAAATGCAGAAGCAGCAGCAGAAGTTTGTAATGTGGATGCTCAATGATTTGTGAGTCTCACTGGGGCTCAAAGAGAAGATATCTCACTAGAAAGCTTATCTTAGGATACTCTGGAGACATTTAGCATTCATTGCCTCCTGCAGGCTCAGCTTTTATGCCCTATTCTAGATTCACAGCAGGCAGGCTGATGCAACCACTTTAGAAGATGTTTCTTTTTCTTGCTCATTTTGTTGGAAAGTTCAGTTGAACAGGAGGCTTTGAACTAAACACCTAAGGAACTCCTGCAAAGTGATGGGTGAATCTCACTGTTGAGGAGGTTCAAGAAGTTATTTTTCTTTAGGAGGTAGAAAAATAATTGGGGGGAAAAAAAAGAACTTTCACTGCTGATGAGTGATTGCTCTAATGTGAGCTGTCCTGTGACTCAGGTGGGTGGGAGCTTTTCTGTAGCACAGCCACAATAACTTCTGAACCAGACAGTAAAACCAGTCTTCTACCACCTCCAGTCTGCTCTAGCAGATCAACTTGCTGTGTCACTCTATCCTGCTGAGTTCTTCATAGGAGCTGACTCTTCCCATTCCTCTGCATCTTTGGAATAACCTTTTCTCCTTATTTTCTCCTTAACTCATAAACAGTTTAACATCACGCCTACGAACCGTTATTCCTCAAGAAATGAATAGCTGTTGGTGATGAGCTCTTAGCTGCTTAGGTTTCTCCAGGGATGATACATCTGTCTTCCAGTAACAGTCACTGCTCAGATGCAGATAACTTAACTAAATTCTTTTCCCCAGCTGTTGGTTTTGTTTGTAAAGGGTCTATTGGCACTTTGGACAACTGAGGAACAATACAGCCCACATGGTCACTGCCTGATACTGCATGTTATCTTACTGTACATTCAGCCAAGATCTGTCCATGGGAATGGACAGTTAGGCACAGCTTTGTTCTCAGAGCTGGGTGAGAGCCAGTTAGTTCACTTTGAGGGCAGCATTTGGGGCAATTCATGTAAGACAGATCAACAGCATGATATAGTGTGACTCTGGACTAACGCAAGAAATGTATCTTTTCTATCTTTAACACATTCTCTCTCTTTTTTCTACAGGCAGCAATAACCATGGTTGACAGGTAGTATCACAGTCTCAGATTTTATGTCACATTTCTTCCTGCTAATGGGACTTGTTATTGGAGACACTTGCATGTTCTGGACTCTGTTCAGGCACACGAATGTTACTCAAGCTACTAGAGCTATTGAAATCTTTAGTATTTCTGGTTTAAATTGCAGCAGGAAATGTTGCTTTAAGAAGTTTAACACTCAAAAATAGTTTTGAGCTAATCTGAAAAAAAAAAAACCAAAACCCAAAAGGAGAGTTAGGGCATGAATAAATCACTGTTTTTAGCTTAGTCATGAGGAACTAATTTCAGTGGCTGCAATTGCTAAAGATCTTGAAAGGAATGCTCTGGATACAAATCTGACAAAAACTGAGCTCCCTATAAATAGATTAGTAACAGGCTTATTTATGCATTAATACAGAGAGGTAGAAAGTCAAGCTGTGGGAGCTCAAAAGAGATACTGGAAGACCTTGGAGCAATTGGAAGAAGTCTCAAGCACACTAAATCAAGTGAAAAAAAATATACATTTAAATTGACTTTCATCATTTACGAAAACAGAGAAAAGATAGCCCTTTGTTTCAAATTTACAACACCTCGAATCAAGAGATCCTGAATTAATAATAGGGTTGTAAATTCAAAATAATGAAAGTCAGGGAGCTAATGACTTGCCTCCCATAGAAAGGTGCTGGGGAAGTCTCACTCACTGGCTCAGTGGGAGCACAAAGGCCATGGGAGACTGAGATTTGTACAACTATGACAACATGGTTTTAAGAAAATAGCAGTTAATTTAGAGTTTGCTGTTCTTCTCCTCTTACCAATAGTCATCATAGAAGGGTATCTCCAACCCTACATATTAGACATTTTTTTTTTCCTTACAATTGCAGGCTGGAAGAATTCTTAAAGAAAGAAGTGAATTTAGAGCTTTCAACAGTGCCAGACTTTGAAGAGAGGGTCATAGATTTCTCTGAAGTTGAGCAACTAATGAACTCCATTAATATTATTCCAGGTACTCCTCCAGCTGATCATTATTTCAGACCTATTTACATTTAATTAAGAATATGTATTAAACAGAATTCCATTACTTATTTGAAAAGAGAACTGCAAAAGCTGAATTAGCATCCATTTTCCCCTCCAGATTTGTTTGTTTACATAGAGAGAGACATTGGAATCTATTTTTGGATTCCCCACTCCCCCCATTTTGTTTTCAATATAAAATTACCAAAACTGCCAAGTTTGGCCTTCCCTGCTTTTGCTGGATGATTTCCTAGAAGACTCACAAAGACTACCCCCTTCCGTTGAGGAGTGTCGAGGCATGCTTTGTTGCCAATAACTTGCCTTAACTTATAGTTGCTTGAATGAAGTGTAGGACACCAGACTGCTTTAAATAACCTGCACAGCTTCTCTAGATAACCAGATTTCAGTGGCTTATTCCTCTGCTATTTAGCAAACATTTTTCCTGTTATCCACTGGAAACAGAGCAAAATCCAAACATATTTCTAATAACCAAAAAATAAAAATACAAAAGTTTTTAAATCTTTTCTAGCACACCACAAGTGGTCAGAAACAACAATATGCAACTTTTATGCCATTACATTGTGTTTTCTTAAAGTAAAATAGCATTTGCTATTTCGTTGCTTGTGCTGATGACCCCTTGTTATACAGTTTTTCCCTCATCTTTCCTCCAGAGGCTCCTCAGCCCCTAGGCTGGTCCACAGCAGTGCTGGGCATGTCAGATGTTGCTCTGCAGCATACAGCAGTATTCAGAGGCAGGGGAGGTCAAGAGAAGGATTTGGCTGAGGCTTATGTATTTTATTGTTTTGATTTGAAAACAAGACTAATCCATACACCAGTGATCTGATTATTATCTACAAGTATTTACAGGGTCAACGCCTCACTTTTCTCCATGTGGGAGCAATATGACCCTATTCAATGCCTAGGCTTTTCATAAACACCTTTGTGAGAGGAGAAGTGTTTGCATGTGAACAGACCATGCTTATACATTCAAAACCTGGCCTGTTTTTCCCTCTACAGCTCCTTCTGCCCCTGTGATCAATCCCCAGCCTCCCAGTGCAGCAACTGGCACCTCACTGAGAGTTTGCTGGAGCCTCTTCTCAGATGACACTGTTGAGTGCTACCAACTGTGCTATAAAACAGTGAACAATGAGAGGCGCAACGAACAACCAGGTAAGGAGGCCTGGACCCAAAGGAACATCTCAGCTCTCCACTGGCAAAACCAGCTGTTTTCAAAGTGCCTCGGGACTTACTGTGGCAACCAGTACACTTTCTGTTCACCCTCTAAAACACCAAACCTGTCATATCTGCCAGCATGTTTCCTCCTTCTGGTTCTATCACTCTTTCCCTGCCAGGTTTGCCATGCTGCCAGCTGCAGCAGGATCCGGCACAGGAGCAAAGACACAATGGGGCAGCAGCTGGAATAGCAAGAATGGGAAGGGGACAGTGGGTAGAGCCAGGTCTCAACAGCAGTATTTTGTTTCCTGGAGGGTGGGCAGTGTGTTAGACACATATGTGCTGCATCCACTGCAAAGCACAGTATTTTTAGAGAGCAAATCATCATATTATCAGCATGTCACTGAAACCCCCACAGTCATTCTACAGTTTATCTCAGTGCTAATAATAGGCTGTAACTCCCCATCACCCACACACAGAGAAAAAGAACCACAGACCATCCTAAAATGCCCCACTTTTTGTTGTGACAAAAATGCCTTTGCTAATAATAATCTTGCAGACTGAAAACACCCAGTCACTTCAGCAAAAGTGGAAGCCAGCTGAGTGCCAAATGGCCAGTTCAGAAAGAAAATCTCATTAATGCATGTGAATATCTCAAAGGTGAGTGCCAAGAAGATGGTGCCAGACTCTTTTCAGTGGTGATCAGTGACAGGATGAGGAGCATAAACTAAAACACAAGAAGTGTCACCTCAACATGAGGAAGAACTTCTTTATGTTGAGGGTGGCAGAGCACTGGAACAGGCTGCCCAGGGGCTCATGGAGTCTGCCTCTCTGGAGACATTCAAAACCCACCTGGATGTGTTCCTGTGTAACCTGCTCTGCGTGGCCCTGCCTTGGCATGGGGGTGTGACTGGATAATCTCCAGATGTCCCTTCCTAATGATTCTGTGAAAAGCAGAACCTGTTCAAATTTGTGATGAAGAATGAGAAATTAGTAGTGAAATAATTTCAGCTCTTGTCCCGCTGCTGGGGTGAGCTGAGCTGAGCTGAGCTGAGGTGAGCTGAGCTGACAAGCGCAGACCAGACAGCATCCCTGGAGTAGGAACATGCAAGGTCTTTTCAGAAAAAGATCCAGTGGCAGGTGGGTGACCTTTCTCTCTGGGTTTTCTTGGGTTTTTCCTCTCTGAGTGATGTGGCTCCTTCAGAAGCTGCTGTGTTATCTGATTTATGCCTCCTTAGGGGAAGGCATGGTGAAGCAGCCTGACAGCTAATCGAAGTGTATGGAGCACAAGGAGCTTTCTTGAACTCAGCAGATGAAACAATGCACCTCAACTCCATTATTTGAGGCAGCTTTGGGGAGAAGTGGGTAACTCTGTAAAAGCACTGTAAACGTGGTGTTGTTCTTATTTCAGAGCATACGCTGAAAGTCAAAGAAACATACTGTACCATTACTAATCTGCTGCCGAATACACAGTATGAATTTTGGGTCAGTGCTTTAAATGCCTCCGGTATCAGTTCACCAAGTGAAAGAACAGTTTATGTAACAGGTAAAAATACTTTATTCATACAGTTATGCAACCTTCATAGTGAAATTCACAGTCATCTCTGAATTTTATGCCAGTAATTCTTTCTTGGCACTTTGTTTCTTCTGATGCAAGTCTATTGACTGCATGGGAATTTCCTACTTTTATTTTGAGAGCCTATCAGGCCAATTGTCCCTGTTTTAGAATTGAAGAAACAGAAGCAGAAAATATCTTATTTAAATACAAGCATGTAGAAGAGCTGGAAATAAAGCTCAAGTCTCCCAGTTCTGCTAGGTGAATGCCAGCTCTCCTTTTCTTGGTCTGTAGGTATTTTGTGGATTTACCTGCTATGCTGCCCTTTGTAACTGCAGTTCAGTCAAGCACATTTTGTGAAATCCTGCCATATAGAGATCATAGTGAGACCTTCAAGGACCCATTCCGGATGTCTTTGACATCTTGGAGAATAGAGGCACCCTTATGACAGAGATAAAAGCAATCATAGAATGAAAATGATTCTGTAATCAGGCTTGATCTATGTTACTTCTCTAATTAATTCTCTTTGGGACCTTTACAGTCCAAATTAACTCTTTAAATAGTACTGTTATTGCCCTGCCTGCTGTTTATTGTCCATTGGAGAAACAGGTTTCTAACTGTATTAATTACTATTAGTTCACAACTTTGTTCTATCTTTAAAGTTGTCAAAGCAAGTTTGTTGCAAACATCTTCAAGCAACAGCTTAGAATTGTTCTTTTGACTTTTTAGCTCCTTCACCACCTACCATAAAGAGTAAAAAGATTCAAAGTTGTGAAAATGCAGCACTGATATGCTGGGAATCTGGAGACATTAACCCTGTTGATTCCTACACAGTTGAATTGTCCAAGCTGGCAGATGAGGAAAACGGTGATACTATTACTGAGTGAGTCACTATTCTATCTAGTCAATGACCTGGGGAGATTAAAACATTTCAAGTCATGTGGCATCAGACAGCACTAAGAAAGGATCCATGATCCTTTGATGAATCTACCTTTACAAACATTCCTTTTAGTAAAACTAATTGTGTAAATGTAAATTACTGTATGGGGAATGGGAAAAGGGCAGAAGCAAATGTAAAAACCTGCACAGTCTTGTCACAGACTATCCGATTCTCCCAATACTGACAACTGTACAAGGTAAGGTGTTGTTGATGGGTTACAAGAGAATCTGATCATGTATTTTTTTTCTCTGTTGTTCGGAAAAATAACCTCAAAGGCCCAACTTTGTTCTGTACCCTCTCATTTTCCATGGATTTATTTTTTGTAGATCAATTGTGGGGATTCCTAACTGCGAAGTCCTAATTCACCTCCAGCCAACACAAAGCTATCACATCTGTGTTAGAGCCCTAAACCTGGGTGGTTCCAGTGAAAGAAGTGACCCTGTCCTGATACATACCACAGGTACTGTACAGCGCAGGACAACCCCAGCAGCCTGTTGTAGCATCTGCTATCTCAACACAAAGATTTCTGCTGGCTTCAATGGCCTCTGGATCAGGTCCTAATGTCTTACATCTAACTACGTATCTGATAAACTTTTAGGAAAGAAAAAAAAAATCCCTCTTTCTGTAAGTGCATTGCTTTAGCTCTGTAATTTAAAATTATTTCTGTCCAGTATATTTGATCCTTGAAATTCTAAACATTTTAAAAGACAGCATCAACCCAACACCCCCAAGATGTTGCCAGCTTGCCAGATACTGACCCACCAGTGAAGAAAGTTTCAGTGCAGTTTTACTTCAGATATTATCTTAATCATGATCCTGCTACTGGAAAGCATGGCAGACACAGTCAGCATTTTCTAGAGTCATTTAGATATGCATAATCTTCCTCTGTATCTATTAACATCTTCAGCATGGCTAGGGAAGCTATGAGGGCTGTTCCCCTTTATTCACTAGGAAAAAGGTAGTCCAGCTTTTAGCTGGAAGTTTTGCTTTAGTAATTGACATAGCATTTTCATCTCTACTTTCAGCACCACACTGAGCAAGATTTAACCTTTCCCCCCAAAGGGAAGCTGAAAGCTCTTCCCCCTCCTAACCATCTAATCAAAGCTCATTTTAATAATTTATAGGGCGACACCTATTTTCACCTTCACCACTGCAACTTCACTGGAGTGTCTCAAACCTCCCACATCACTCACAGGTGGTTAACAACACACCTGGGTCTCTTCTGCCCTTACCTTCAGTAATTTGTAGATTGTGCTTTTTCAGCAAGGTGGCTGCACACCCATTGATCTGCAAAAAAGCCACATTTCAGTAAGAAACCTGCCTATCACACAGCAGTGACACCACTGAAAAAGAAAGGGTCATTCTTAAATCCCTGGAGAGGAAATCTGTCATTGTGTTACCATTGTTTGTGTGCTTTTCAACTGCTTAAATCAAACTCAATATTTGAAATTGCCAATTCTGCTTGCACAGCATGTGTTTGTTTTCAGCAGCACATGCCTGTAATTGCCCTGTCATTGTTTGTATTGTATTTGCATTTAAGTAACTTGCAGTTTGATTATAATGATTTCATTTGGAATTAGCATGGAGAGATTTATCTTCTCTGGGTCTACATTATGCAAACAGCTAATGCGAATTGACCTGTCTGCTGCAAGTGCTCACCTCTAACTCTGGGAATGACCTTTGATTCTTACTGGGGTGGATACACAAACACCAACCACAAACACCAGCTGTGATGCACATGGCAGGGCAGCAGAGTGCAGTGCGTCAGACCTGCTTTGTGAGCTCTCCAAACAGGGACAGGCAGAAGGACTTTCATCCTGGGCTGGCTTACCTCACTTACCTCTCTGAGGGCTGGTCTGGTTAAGGGTGTGCTGAAGCATGAGGCATGCTGCATGTGGCACCTTTGTAAAGATCCTTTTCTTCAAACTATGCCCAGCATTTTTGTGGAAAAGTGAGGCCATGGAGAGGTCTTTAAGCCCCTTTTTCCATTCAGTGATTACTTAATCTCCGAGGAAGATGTCTTGAAACTGGACAGTCCATAGCAGGGACAAACTCTCATCTTTGATTAGCTACTTTCTGTGCAATGCTTGTAGCTTTGGGTTCCAAACCAGGTTAAGGCCTTTTTCTGCTTTTCACAAGGCTGCAACTAAACAGTGTTAAGCTGTAAACCACCCATTTATTTGAAAAACTCCAAATGGACAACTCTGTCTTCTCAATGTCAGCCACAGGTTCTCTCCAGAGCACTGGTTAATCTTTTTGTGGACCACAGTGACATTTCACCTCACTCTTGCTGCAAACCACAAAAGGAGTTGCTGGAGTTACCCTCATGCATTTTCTTTTGCAGGCACCTATTTCTGCCTTAACGAGGACACAGCCCATCCTTTGCTGGCGATTCTAGATGATGGATTTACAATCGCATGCGATGAACTGGAAAACCCAGAGTGTGATCTGCCTATCTATGATAACAGCTTTACAAGGTAAACTGAAGAATTTCAGTTGCAACTAATGCATGTGGCTTGTGGCTACTTCACCTACGACACACCCCTGCACTGAATTTAAATCTACTGAAACGTTTACTGGTATTGCAGCTCTCCTTACCTTCAAGCCACACACCAACCAAGTAGCACTTCCAGACTGTGTATGTGTGTGTATAATGTATAGTGTTTTATCCATCTTGGTTTTGGATAAGTGGCTATAATTATCTTCAGTGTTAGACCACAGCACACACCTTTATCTGTCCTTTAAAAATATGGATTAGTAATCTTTTATAAAATCAGGCTTATTTTAAGGTATTTCAAGTGGGGCTCCTAAGGTAAGTTTGAAACGTCAGGCTTTCCTGTAAGACCTCGAAGAGTAAAACCTTGCATCCATTTCTTCAGGCCCCATAATTTCACTGGGGTTATTGCTCCTGGGCACCATTACTGAACTCCATCTGGCTTGCTTTTCTGAAAATTTCTAGGGTGACAAATACATATAATTTACAACATTGCCCTTTGCACGATGTGTGCACCGATCTTTGTTAAATTCCAAAGCTTTCTTCCCATTTAATTCTTTACAGAGCCCAAACCCCCTAGAAAAACGTTACACACATAAAAAAAAAACAGTCAAACTCCAGATACTCGTAATATAGCACTTGTGGGATTAAAATAAAAAAAAAAAAAAGCATAATTATTAGGATCTGTTTTAATTATAGTGATCAGCACTTGCACACTTCCAAGACTTGAGGAGCTGCTCCTCTCTGCTGGCTGTTCCTCCCTGTCTCCTGCCCCTTCTCTGCAAGCTGCCAAGGTGATAGAGCTTTGCACATCATGTGCCGAGGGCTCTGCCCATCATGTGCAGAGGGCTCTGCCCATCATGTGCAGAGGGCTCTGCCCATCTTTCCTTGGTGTCATTTTCACATGTGGAGATTTAGGTGTTGCTTCTTTACAGCTCTGTCCAATGGAAACCACCAAACATTCATCTTATGTAAAACTTGTTCACTACAGCAAATACTATACAGTAGGCAAAAAAACCTACTGGTGCGCTGGGCACCAGACCCTCTTTGAAAGAGGCTTTTGCAGTTCTAAGCACAGTTGATCTGTTTGGATTTTTTAAATAGATGCAAGGAAGTGTCTAATGGGGCTTTTGGCAGCTGTCATTGATTCTGAGTTTAAATCTCAGTCTCTCTTTAGCTGCCCTCTGAAACTTAAGCATCACTTGGAAGTTAATGCAAGTTCATAAAGAGGATTACAGATGCAGCCAGCCACAACTACATAAAAATCTGCTTACACAGTAGGCACATTGAGCTGAATTTGAACAGGTATTTAAGTGCCAAAGCAAATGGTACAGAAAGGAGTGAAATCTGAATACTTGCCTCTTGCTGAAAGACCTAGCTGATACTATTTGCACCAACAGATTTTACCTTCCAAAAAAGAATTAGGCTCTTTGCCACTGAAATGAGACCTAGATTGCTGAAACATGTGTTTCATAACATATAACCAGGACAGGCATTTGCAACCACAAAATAATACAAACCCACAACTTAGTCCCATGGTGTAAAAGCAATGTTACTAGAAGGTGTGGCAGAAAAGAACCAGGAGACAGATGATTCTCTTCATTAAAGTCATGATGATAAGCTTAAATAGGATTTCATCCCACTTCCACAGGATGCTTTTATGTTTAACATAAACAGTCAGAGCTGACACTCATTCTAAACTCTGAGGCTGAGTTCTTGATGCCACTGTGAACTTTCAGGAGCCTCTTTTATACAAAGATACTGTGAAAAAAGAAAGAAAAAGCTCCCAAGCTGAAAGGACCAACACTCACTACAAGGAAATTACATTGCAAACCCTTTTGAAGTTTTTGTGATCTCCAGAAGGCTGATGTGTTTCCTAACCACAGTAGCTCCTATGGTCTGACTGGCTTGCCTTGGTGGCTTTGCAGTTCTCATTACTATGGTAATGTTTTGTTCACAAATGTTTTTTGTGAACATTTTGCATCATTCCTTTTCTGTCTCAAGCTGTAGCAACATAGCCTCTCTGAGTCCTGATTTCAGCAGCCTTTAATGTATGCCCAAGACATCTACATGCACTTGCAGTGAACTGTATATTTGCTTTAAGGGATTGCTGGTGAGGTGGCAGAGAGTACAGCTATCTTGCTGTGCGTGACCATCCTTACACATCAGGCCTTCCAAAAGCTGAGTGCAGCTTTCTCAGCATTACCTAGAGGTAGATGAGCTCAGTGTCTGCCAGCAACATCTTTTGCCTTTGTAATTTACATTAGACTCTATCACAGAAACATACAGGTGTTTGGCACCCTCATTCAAAACTGAAGGTGTGTTTTGAAACCTACTGTCCCTGTGATACAGCACTGACAGCTAATACACTGTGTACTTTTCCTGAGAAAAAGTGGGGGTGTAGTTTCACAGGATTCACGTTGCCCTCTTAATTCCAGTTATGGTGTTTCAGAAGTATTTGGCAGGGGTTATTTTGCCCAACTTTCTTGCTTCAGAACCGCAAAGCTTCCCACAGGTGAAAACAGGGCAGGTGTCACAAAGAAACATGCAGGTTCTGTGTCAGGTCTTCAGCACACAGAGTCCCTGCCAGAGTACATGATTGCTGTCTGTCTTCCACAGGTGCATTGGGATCCTGGGCAGTCTGATTCCATTTCCAGGAAAGCATTACTGGGAGGTAGAAGTTGAGGAAGATACAGAGTACAGAATTGGTGTGGCTTTTGAAAACACTCCAAGACATGGTTATCTGGGGGCAAACAACTCGTCCTGGTGCATGAGGCATATCATCACACCATCAAGGTAAGGGCTGTGGAAGCTACAGTTCTCCTAGAGGAACACCCCTAGCTGTACACCTGCAGGTAGAGCAGCATAGCTCCTACTTGCAGGGGGCAGACAGAGATTTTATATCAAAGCCCAGATCAAGCAATTAATGAGGGGCCTCTGACATTCCACCACTGGCACTGTGAAGAGCTGTTGGAAGGATACTGGAACCTTTAAGCAAATCTTCCTGCTTAATGACATTCTCACATTGAAAAAGGCAGTCCCAGAACTAACCTGCATAAAATCTGCACTACAGAAGTGAGCTCTAAAGGCCTTATTTTAGGTCACCAAAAACCCCAGTGGGAAGACAGAGAGTAATAGATCCACACAACCTATCAAACTATCTTATCTAGCTAAACCCAGTTGTATGCACCCTCCTATCTGTGGAAGCACTCAGCAGCCATATCTGCATGCAGAAATGCCAGCTCCCCTCTGTCAGCTGAACCTACTGGCTTTTCCCCAGATACCTTTATACCAGCATGATGTCCTTTGATTCCCCCATGAAGTCTGGGCAGTCTTCAAGCCATCCAGGAGCAAGAAACAGGTCACACCCTGAAGCATCCCTGAGTGTTGCCCACTGCCTGTCTGAATGGCTTCCTGCTCAGCCAGAAGTGGCCAGGGTGCTGCTGGGCCCCCTTGGACACCACCTGAGTGCCCCCAGCATGCACAGTCAGTAAAGGGTGGCACAGTACAGCCCAAATATGCCTGTCCTCTGCTTGCTGGTACACAGGGAACATTTAGATGCTCCAGTTGGCTGGAGCACACACTCCTCCCCAGGTGCCTGCTGCATAGGCAGTCATCAGCAGTTCGGGCACTCACCTCCCACACAGCCACAAATGCTGCTTAATGAGGGAGACCAAACCCACTAAAGGTAATGACTCCCACATACACTGCAGGCAGGCTATTTGGTTTCCTTGCTACATTGAGCTAAGGAGGACATTGAAACTTATTCTTCTGAAGCAACAAGAATGGACTTCAGACAGAAAAGGGACCCGGGCCATTGCTTAGTTTGTCATTGCCATACACCTTTCCACAGGGAAGTCTCAGGTTTGAGTGGTGTAGGTGGAGGAGGCAGTGGAGAAGCTGGGCCTTATGAAATACCAGATAACTCATCACTTCAACTGAATAAATCTTCCCAGAACTGAATACCAGATAACTCATCACTTCAACTGAATAAATCTGCACAGAAAAGACTCATGGTTCCCATAGAAATCACATATCTTGTCTGCAGCATGCCACACTAGGGAGAATTGTTTGAGTAACTGTTAAAGGACCCCAGAATTGCTTGAACAGAGACTGCATAGGGAAGAGGGCTCCCTGCATGACAAAACTGCTTAACCATGGAACACCTTCCTGGCCTCCAATAACCCACAGTCCAGGAATCACAATTAAAAGATGTCACCCTCTAGTAAATGAACTTGAAGAGTGGAACTTCCCCACCAACACTGCCCAGGCTGAGGAGGAAGGTCATGTAGAAAAGCAGCCAGAAATGTCATTTAGACAGTGGGATTTGACAAATGATGCCCCATAGCCTGGAGGATGCCAGCCACCCTGTGTGTCAGGCAGCCTCTGCCCAAGGGACTGTGCTTTCTCACAGCTTCAAGGAAAGTTGGCAGGAAAGAGCCTCCGTACCACAGGGGAACCCATTGGGTAGCACAGCACCTGAAGGACAGGACTGAGCAGTCTCAGCAGGTCCCTCCATGGCAGGGCCTACAGCTATCCTGGGGCAAGGTGAGGAGATGGCAAGTGTTCTGGGGCAAGCCAAATTGGCAGGAAGCGTGCTTTAGAACACATCTATGTGCACAAAGCACTTCCCTTTGAGAGCAGCCAGGGTGCCCTCAGGTTTTCTGACTTCAATTTCTTGCCTACAGGCACAAATATGAATTCCTACACAGTGGGATGACACCAGACATCAGAATTACTCTCCCCCCTAGAAGGATTGGCATCTTGCTGGACTATGAGAACTGCAGACTGTCATTTTTCAATGCAGATATTGCCCAGCACCTGTACACATTCAACTCACCCTTCCAGCATTATGTTCACCCCTGCTTTGCTTTGGAAACACCCGGTATCTTACGGATATGTACTGGAATTGCAGTACCACCATGGACTGCCCTCCCATAACCTGCATTTTACAGCTACCATACCTACATTTAACCTGCAGTGAGCAATGTCCTCTTCAAGCATTAACTGCTCCATCACACTCCCTATAAATCAGCTATCCCAAGAAAGAGCAAAGCAACCCTAACCCACACCAGCTGCCAGGCCTAAGCCCTTACAATTTCTGTCCTCTTGGGCAGAATCTTAGTCAAAAACAATTATGGTCACAATTCCATCAGCATCCCAGAACTCTCCAATTGGAAATGGATACCATCCTTTTCAGAGGTGAGAGTCACCATGCAGCAATGGCAGCTGGAACAGTGGTTCCCCCAGTGCCCATTTGATGCCCATCAAACCCCCCTGCTCCAAAGCATTCATTAATTCCACTCGTGTTTGCTGAAGAGCTAAAAATTCAAAGAAAACCAAAAATAGCAAAAGGCATAATCACAGTACAGCTGCTAGACAGAGTTGAAAATACTCCAACCATGAAGCTGATTCACAATCAAGTAGTCTTGTTGCTACACGAAGTCTGTGACACAAGAGAACCAAATACACCTCCCCCATGTGTGAGCGCCCACCATGCACAGGGAGGCTTTTTGAGAAGCATTGGTCTTGCGTAATAAAAGACATTTTTACAGAATGCCCATGCCTCTACTTCATTCACAAAAGGGATTCCATTTGCAGTACTTCACTGCCCCTGCAGAGGAACCTGAAGCATCATTTTTAGCTGGTTCTTTCTGGCTACGCTCACCTCCACTTGGGTGTATTTACCACACCCACAGATCTGTGCCCCTCGTCACTGCTGAAGAATTCTCACCCCAGTGCTGTGCCCTTGAAGCTTTGGGTGTCCCGTGAGGGCTGGAAGCTTTGGCCCATCACACAGCCGAAATGTCCTTGCTTAGGCTTCACTTCCAAACAGCAATCAGACAGGCTTGTCTAGCTCTAAACAGCCTCATTCATGTATGTCAAAACTACCCGAATTCAATCAAGAGTCATTAACAGAGAAGCTTTTCCAGAGATTTATTCCATATTCATTACAAAAATCATTGGTTCAAGTTTCCATTCTAGGGGATGGCTGGGCACATGCAGCAGCCTCTACATTACACAAGGCCTCTACATTATACAAGGCCTCTACCAATAAACACAGCCTGGCAACTGAGATTTGATGTAGAACTCTGTGCCAAAAGCTTGTCTATTCTTCCTCAAATAGCTTATAAACATCTCCCTGAAACAGGTTTTGCAGAAAGCATAAAGCCAGGAGCTGAACACGCATTATGCAGTGATCAGTACTGTCTTCTCTGGTCTACGAGTTTGCTTCACAAGCCTCAAACAAAGATGGGTTTAGTGATGCTGGGCTGGGCAAGTACAGGGTCATTTCTCAAGACTACTAGAATTCAGAGATTTCCAGCAGTGTCAGACTCCCTCTAAGGCAGGCCACAGACTGCAGCTGCACTGGCTTTTGGTCACAACAGCTGGTGTCCACTGAAAACTGATGACTCCACCAGCAACCACCACCAATGCAGGGGGCACTGCTAACAGTGGCAAGGCTGTACTAGAGAACAGCAGGTGATGCATACAGCTCCTCTGCCAGGGACTGCGGCGGTGAAAAAGCTTCATTCTTTGCTTAAAAATGTATGCCTTGATTCAGAGTCCAACTTTCACCCACTGGAATACGTTTTACCTTTATTCACCCAAAACCAAGTACCATACTCTTCAAGCAGGTATCTGAAAGAGTAAGATACACAAGTATCAGAGCAGAGCTAGGAAAATGTTTGAACCTCCCAACAAGCATTTAGAGGTGAACCCAACAATTCTGATAGAAGCAGATGTTCTACTGTGAGCAGTACCACCACCTCTGCTGGGATTTCACAACTCTCTCGCTGGACTGCTGCAAGGACAGATTTTCTGAGCTGAATGTGGGGTGGCTGGACAGACTTGGGAGTGAGACTCCAGGTACTAAACAGCTCTGTCATTACATTACCAGCTTGATGAATCTGCTGGAGAACACGGGCCTGAAGGCTGAGCATGGAGTGGCAGGCTCAGCAGGACACGGCCCAGTGCTCATCACCTGCCATGGTATGGGACAGCAATAGCAGAACAGGACTACTGAAAAAGCAACAAATAAACAGTAATTGGCCAGTAGGCTGAAAACAATAAGGGAATGAGTTGGCATATTTCAGTTTAATATATGCTTCACATGTCAGCAGTAACCCAAGCATTGCCTCCCTTAGGAATACCAGCCCTGTCACTTAAATATTTATATAACAAACTAAAAAGCATGAAGAGCTTCAATTTTTTAAAACCAGCTGTCACTGTATTGTAAATAAATCCTTTACAGGGAAGCCCCTTTTCCACTACAAGGTCTGTTGATCAGACCAGTACACTCAGGCTGGACGTTCACATCGACCTCATCTTCCTGTGAAGTCCACCAGAAAGGGTAAGTGCTGTCCATTTCTGAGTAAGAACCAGGCTTGCACAGAACTGGAAGCTGTATCTGACAGTAAAAGGGGATCTTCCTACTGAAGCTAAAGCACTTCTCATCTCTGGCCTGTCTACAGGAACTCTGGCTCACTGCTGAAGTAGATCATGTGAAAGCCCAACAGCAGTTAAAAATGAGTTGTCCTTGTCTCTGACCGCAAGCTATGTGCTGCAAGATGCATTTTTCCTGGTACCTGTCGGTGTTTTTCTTCCTCTTGCTTTCCACCGTGTGTATTTACTGGTACATGCACCCCCTGCAGGGACTGCAGCAGCAGGAGCTGCCCGAGGCCAGGATAGCCCAAATCAGCTAACCAGGGACTCTGCCAGGGCTGGCTGCCCAAAGGCCCTTGGGCTTATAAGGAATTACCCTCAAACCCCTTTTAAGTGGGCAAAAAGGATCACTTTTCCCATCCCTTTCTGTTCCCGCTTAGTTTAAAATACACGTTCTGGCCACCGGAGGGCATCACACGAAACCCTTCCGCAACGCTGCACGGGTTATCAGACAGCTTTACATAAACCGTGGGGCCGAGCAGATGGGTACAGCTCCCAAACTGGTTACCATTAATCCTTCAGCGTGTCCAGCGTCACTCCTCAACCAGTCCTGGAGCCGGGAACAAAGGGACCCACGGGCCTGTAAGCGAAAACACGCAGATAAAACATTGTCACAGCACAACAGAGCAGGTAACACAACAGCCCTGAAATCTGGCTTATTGTGTTCAAACCAGACACACTCACCATTTTCTACAGAAATACCCGAGCTGTAACTTGCTCCCTCTAATTACCTTGTAGGTAGATGAAGTAGGCCCTGACTTTATCTCACAGGCAGGCCTTGTTCCTCCACCGTTTAATTTAGGAGGATAGTATCAGTGGAGTCAATATAATGTCACTGGCTCCACTTTCTTAGTCCTCCAGCTGCCTCCTTAAAGAACTCCTCGGCAGTCTCAGGAACCGACCAAGAGCGGGGTCTTCGCTACTTCCTAACCCCACGCATTCCCTCCTCACGCAGGGCCCGCTCAGCGCTTACCTGCGCCCCGGGAGCTCCCCGCCCCAGGCACACGCTGATGGCGGCAGATCCTGCAGAGCCGCGCGGCACCCGCGGGCAGGAACCGGGCCGCGCCTCCTCCCCACCGGAGCGGGTCTCCGCGCCCGAGGCCCGTCCCAGGGCCACGCTACCACCCGCACGGCCGCCTTTACGTGACCTGCGCGCGGAGCGAGCATGGAGGCCGTCATTCCTCACAGGAGGCCGCCCCCGGGCACCCCGTGGCGCCACTGCGGTTCCGCAGGGGGCTCCGCCGGTCGCTCGTCTCTGGCCACGGGCAGAGTAGAGGAGCCGCCGCCATGAGAAGTCCCCTTGTGCTACCGCCATTTCCTGCGGGCGGAGGTTCCCGGGCCGCACTCCGCCCAGAGCCGCTTCCTGCCCGGGCGCGGCGGGGCCGGGTCTTCCGGTGTTGCAATAGCTGCGGTCCAGTGGCCGGTGTGTTACCGGGAGTGGGGAGTCCTGTCCCGGGGAAACGGCGGGTGTGGAGGAGAACGGGGCCGGCGAGAGTTGCCGGGGCTGCGGCTGAGGAGGGGGCGGCTGGCTCGGGATGGCAGAGGAACTGCAGCCGAGGGGCTGGCTCGGGTCGGTAACGCAGCGTTCTCCCGAGCAGTAACGGACTGAGGCCGAGTCCCCGCGCACAGAACCCGCCTCTCGGCCGGGCAGCAGCTGCTCTGTCCATAGCTCATCGTTGCGTCCCGTAGCCCTCTCCAAACGGCACCATCATGTGCAACACGTGCTTCTCTTGTCTGCTTCCTTCCCATAACGAGTGCTCAATCCTGCAGATTTAAGCGTGTGAATAATAACATCCTGATACTAGGTCTGGTGAGCAACGCCCTTCCGGGCTCTGCTCCGGGCACAGCTCTGGCATGGCTGAATGGGAGCCACCAGCTCGAAGCATGAAAGCTGCGAGTCAGCTCAATCCCTGGGGTCCATAGCTCCCAAAACCACCTGCGTGGCCACCCATCCCCAAGACTGGGGCAGAAGTAGCCTGTAGATGCCTCTACTCAGAGCTGTTTGCAGCCAGTTCGGGTCACATGCTTTTTCTCTCAATCTTTAAACACAATTCCCTATGTTCTAGCTAAAGTGTTGGAAAACGCATGGTCAGGAAGTGCCTGGGGCCACCCCAGTGCCTCCTGCCCTGTCCTATGCCCATGCTGACCTGAAAGCTTCAGCTAGGATGCTGGAATAAACCTATTGTGCCTGTGCAGGTAGAGTCAGACATATTGGATATATTTAACAGCCTATGCAATAAACACTCCATAAAATGGATATACAATAGCTTTGCCATTTATAATCGTGGTTTAAAAAGCTTTCTTGTAGCTAGAGTCAGTAGCAGCCCTGCTTGCCTTAACTCTGTGGTGTGGCTGTTTCTGCTGCCAGGAAAGCACCTGGTACCTCTAGTATGGGCCTAACCTAATATTTCCCTATGGGGAAAGCTTCAGTATCCTCAGAATAAATCATTTCTGGTCTTACAGGTGAAATGATTTCACACCACCAGTCAGGCTGGCCAGCCCAACTGGAAGTCTTATTTGCACGTTTGCCCCATTCTGTTGCAGCTTGTGGTTAGGAGGGCTCGAACATTCCCTCTGTTGGACCAGCTGCACTCCTGAGTTTCACAACACTCCTCGTTCCTCAGGGTCTCCCAAACAGCCAACCGCAGGAAAAACCACCCTGGAAGGGAAGTTGGGAAGTGGATGGTTGCTGAGGCTCAGCACAAAGGGGCTGTCACAGGTAGAGATAGGTGGCTGGTCTTCCTTCCTAAGGTTTTATTCTTGTACAAGGCAAAGAAATAGCCAGAGGTAAAGAGCAGGAGTCATTAAACACCCCTGCGGGCTCTGTGTGCTGGAGATAACAAAGCTCAGCTTGGCCTCAGCAGAAGAAAAGCAAACTGCTCAGCAGACTCCTCTTCCAAGCAGAGTAAACACTTTTCCTCCTACCCTTGAAATGGCTTATCAAAGAGCAGTATCTTGTCAAAGCCTCTTTCAAATCTGGGCTAGCTGCTGTTCATGCCGTTATTAACTGGAGGCAGTTTGGGAAGGGGAGGTATGGTTTTGATTCCTCTGACGTGAAAGCTTTAAAGAAGGGAAAGAAGTCATAGTATTGACAACCTGTGATGCCATGGCATATGATAAAAGCCTAGCTGTAATTTTTGCCTGCACAACCTCACTGTGACTTCAATGGCCTGACTTTGGGATAGCTCAAGCCTGATTTATGAATGACAGTTTTCCCCCATGGGTCCCACAGATCATGACCTTTCTTTCTTTCCAACATCACACAAAAGCTGTGAGGAAAAGTCACGTTGCTTCCCATACGTTGGAGCACATTTTCTACAGTGATTATTTATTAAACCCCAAATTTCTGTTACAACCTGTTGTCTTGCTTTGCCTTCCTCTGTGTGTTCGTTAACCCCTGAGTTAGTATCTATCTCTTAAAAGCGGTAAATAAGCTGAGACATCAAAGGACAGGCAGACTAAAATACAAATACATGTACAAAGATCTGTTTAAATTAAAAATGGGTATTCCTTTGTCCTTCTGCTGCACATGGAAAAGCAACCATTGGCTTTTGGCTTTCTGCATACTGCTAGTGTATCCTGGTGACACTGGGTCAGCTTGGGTGGACAGCTCTGATGAGCAGGCCTGAGTGTGGGGCTCTGTGCTTACAGCACTAATATCAAATGGAAGGAAATCTAAGCTCAGGGAGCAGCTGACCAGAAGAGGTGGGAATAAGCCTGAACTTGCCTCAGCCATGGCACCCTGGCATTTCAGGTACAGACTATAGTCATCTGACCATGTATTTGCAACCAGTCTCAGGGCAGACTTCCTTCAGAAAGCCAAAATGATCTAAGAGGTGGGTGGATCATGGGTAAAAAAATAACACCCAAGAGGCAGACTGTAAACTGAACTAAGCCAACCAAAGTGAAGTTTAACCTCACCCAAATCAATGCATTGGGAAGGGTTTTTATTTGAAAGTCCTGAGGTGGGGCTGCTGCTGGGCAGATGTTTCTCTGTGGGATGCCAAGTGGGAAAAACAACCCAAAAGTCCCTTTTTTTTCCGACTACTTTACAGAAACACTGTTGACTCTTGTTACAACAAAAGCAGTACAACTACCACTTTGGTAGTACATACTGCACCAGACTTAAACATGTCACTGCTATTTACTTAACAAAAATTGTTAGGTATGTACCCTGATGTGGTTCAAAGAACACTTGTTTATTTAAAACAGCTTATTTTAAGACAAAGCTTTTTGATTTCTTTTTTCTGTTCCTGGCATGACAGAGCAGCTAAAACTTTCTGCTTTCTGACCCTGACTTGTCAGAGATTTGTCATAACCGGGGACAGCATATTTGCACTGAGGCTGGCAGCATGAATTTTCAGGGGCTAGGTGAGGCTGAGCAGGGTTTGTTTGTATGGTGAGGAACATTGTGCTCTCCCGATGTCCTGAAAACTGTCTGTCTATTCATGCAGTTGGAGTCTTTCTCCCTCACTGTCCCCAAAAGCAGTGCCTGATGTTATGCATGCCGTTCCCAGCCCAGTCTCAGTGGGGTGGCTGGGCATCTTGCCTGCTCCTTAGCACTTACATTCATGCTCCATCATATCAGTTTGTCTTACTTACGGTAAGCAGTGTCTGAAATAGCTGTCACCACCCGCTGCCGGGGACAGGGACTCCATGCACACACGCCTATGGCATTCAACACTACCGCGGGTCTCACTGAGGTCAGGACAAAGTGGGGAGGGAGGATGCATTTCTGGCTTCTCGGGAGCTGTGACAGGATCTCTGTAATGCAGCAGTGACAAACTGTAATGAAAACACCTGCTTCCTAATTTGTCTTCCCACTTCTTTTGAAAGTCAGCACAGTTCAATCTGGAGCCCTCAGCAGTCGCCTGGGAGGCCCCAGGACTAGGCGAGGGTTTGCCATGGGGTGGATGCTAACAGGCCACTGTGTTTCCCTGCAGCTTGTTTTACTTACTTGCAAAAGGGCTGTGTGGGTAATACGCTTAGGGATCTGCAAAGTAAAAATTTCATCTTCTGTAAAGAAAAATATTACAAGCAAAGTAACATTTACTTTATTTTTTACTTTTTTTTAGGCAAGAAGGGACAGTTCTGCTGAAGGTGCAAAGCAGAATTTCTCACACATTCCACACTGCAGATACCAAGGGAGTCTCATCAAACGTATTCATCTTTAGGCTGAAGATAGAACTATACCTCCTCCCAGGAAAGCAGGGAGCTGCAGGATCACCAGCCTGATGTCATTCTACTTGGTTATAGAACATTCTGCATGCTGAACTTGGCACTCAGCACACTCAGGTTGGGCTAAGAGCTAACGTAATGAACTCTGGGGAAGGATTTACATCAAATACCACTTTGGAATATTAAAGACAGACAGGACCAACTTCCCACTTGAATAATTACATACTGTCTAAATTCCTCCTTTCTTTTGAAAACCAGGCAGGCACCTTTTCACTTCTTCTCTAAAACGGTGTGCCTTGTGTGCTAGTTCACTATCTCAGGAGAATTGTATGTGATTAAAAGACAAAGTAACTTCTGTTAATTACTATGGGCTGAACTAAGATTACTTTTAGCTCTAGCAATGACTCTCGCCACTCAAGGGGGGGAGCAAGCAAGCCAAGGAAAGATTCAGATATCAAGTGTCCACAGCTGCTTGTATTTTCCAACATAATCTCTAAGGCAGTTGTGCCTGTGAACACTCCTGAACTTCGATTTGGTTGTGGGAGTACAATACTTAAGACCATGCATACACAGTCATATTGTATGCAGTAGCAATGCAGCACTCATAAGCTGGTTTAGTTAACTGTGTTTGTATCTTCCTTCTGCCTGTGGATACCAGTGTAAGAAGGCTTTAACTTAAATCTGAAAAAGATTTTCTTGTGGTAGAAGTTGTTGTAAGAGCAAGAGTCAGTTGAAAGGCAGGATTTAGTCCCAGTGTTATGGCTGTGTGTTTGAGGGAGATCCACAACCAGTGAAAGTTAAGGGGAGGACTCCCAGCAAACCGGGTCAGAAGAAAAATGGAAGATAGAGAAGCTGAGAGGGAAAAAGTGGAACATCAGATGACCAGAAGATGGTTTTATGGCCTGAGAAAGACTTATCAGGCAAGGGTTGAAGGTCCAGGACTTCCAAGATGTTTTGAAGCCTCAAACCCATTTCGCTTAGTGGCTCTTGGTCCTCTTGCCTTTTCTAACTCAGTTGTCTTGCTTGTTAAAGAGGATGCTAACACATTGCTTCACAGGATTTGCAAAGCTATGTTCACTGAGGTTTGTGTGGGAAGTGTGGGAGAGATTCATAAAGATGTTAAACAAGGGGGAAAAAAGGAAAGCCTGAGACACTTTGCTCTAATAACATTCAAAGCAGGCAAAGAGAGAAAACATTCAGTGGAATTGCAATATAGATGTCCTTTGCCCACAGAGCCATAGCTTCAGCAGAAGAAAAAATAGCTGAAGCACATGGGCATCCCCTTGTTCTGAATCAGAAGCACAGGCTGCACAGGGACATACATGGCAGTAATTTAAAAGTTGTTTTCTGCATCCAAGCGTGACATCGGGATGAAATACAATCCATTCTGCTGTCATTTAATGAGCACCCCTGGGACCACTGTACATGGGAGGCATGATGTCACGCATCAACAGAGAGATTATTTGTTTTGAAGCTTGTGAATAGCTCCGAGGCTTTATTTCAAAGTGCTCCATGCAGAGTCATGACTCAAACTCTTCTGGTCTCGCAGAAGGACACAACTGACTACAGTTTCCCTATGCTGTTTCAGAGCATCTTGTAAGGGATTAGTAGATATTTATTATCCTTTCTTCTGTGTCAGGAATGGCTTTGTCATTGCTTCAATTCCTTCATGTTCATGACACATTTTCTTAAGTGTCATATCAATGATGGCTCTACTGAGACAAGCAGAGGCAGCTACAGCAAAAAGCACTGCAATGAAAACCAAGGCATTCATCCCATTTCAAGTGATTTTTAATTTGCATATAGCCACAGGGAAAATCATAGTATGAAAGCCATCTTCAGACCCATGACAAGGTAGCTGTGCACAACAGATGGTTTCTCCTTGTGTAAGAATAAGCAATTATTACTCAGAATTTTATACCCATCCCTTGAAGGGACCAAGATATTAATCCAGGGCAATTTGCTGAGGAGCCAACTTCTTTTTTCCATATTATAATAGTTCATACTTGCCTGGAAGCAACTGAAGTGATACCCAGGTTTAGCAGCAGTATTAGCTGACTGAAAATACCCAGCTTGGAAAATAGAGTCAGTCATTCTGAATGGGTCATTTAATGCTGAATTGCTGAATTTTCAGTTCTAAACCCCAAAGCTTTAAGATTAAAACCCCAGAGCTGCATAAAGGACCTCTCCTTAGTCATGTCTACACTGGAATTTACTCTTGTATTAGTATTAGAACAAGAACAAATGAAAAGCATAACACTGTGTAAGACTGTCAGCCTGTCTGAAATTTCGAATAGCTTCAATTATACTCTTTCATTTTATTCCATCATTCTCCCTTGCATGGTGAAGAAGTAAAGCCATGGTTTCTGGCCTAAGTCACTGAGTGTACATTTCAAAAAGCATGGGAAGAGATACTAAACTGTAAAGGGTTCAGAGCACAGGGCATGTGATGTTACTGTATAATCTTGGAGGAGAAATGAAAGGGATCTGGAATAGCTGAGGAATTTGAAATGGGACTGAAAAACATCTGGGTCCTGGAGCAATGAATGTCACGTTAGAGCTATTACTCTTCCATGGCAAGGCCCTTCCTGCGGCATGGGCAGCAGCCTGGAATCATTCCCACTGAACCTGCTCAGCCACCGCTGAACTGCACACACCATTTAAGATATGTAGCTTTTAGAGAGAAGCTCAGTGGGATGAGATCTTAGGTGAGGATCAGGCATGTTAGTTCCAGACTAATTACGATCTGGCCCTGGCAACACTGAAATTTAGATGGACAGCAGAATGAATGGAGCTGCATTCAGTAGCCGCAAATTCATGTTTTATGTTAAGTGAAATTGTTGTACACCAATATGGACATAAATCTGGCTGATACAGAGGGTTGATTAACACAACTCTACACTCCCAAGTGATAGCATTAAAGATGCATTGTGAATATCAGGGAATTAATCACACTGATCACATCTTTTCAATGATGATGTATCAGGCATTTTATTGCCATGCATTAATATAACCCAAATTATTAACTATGCTTATGAAGGAAGTATTTTTTCTGGTCAGTTCTCTTTTATGAATGATTTGGACGAGGATCGAGTGCACCCTCAGTAAGTGGGTGCACCAAGTTGGGTGGGAGTGTTGATCTGCTTGAGGGTAGGAATGCTCCACAGAGGGACCTGGAAAGGCTGGATCGATAAGTTGAGGCCAGTTTTAAAGGCTCAGACCTGCACTCGGGCCACAATAATCACATGTGATGCTACAGGCTTGGGAAGAGTGGCTGGAAAGCTGCTCAGTGGAAAAGGTCCTGGGGGCGTTTGTCAACAACCATCTGAATGAGCTGTCAGTGTGCCCAGGCAACCAAGAAGGCCAACAGCATCCTGGCTTGCATCAGACATAGTGTGGCCAGCAGGACCAGGGGAGTGACTCAGCACTGGTAAGGCTGCACCTGAAATACTGTGTTCAGTTCTGGGCCCCTCACTACAAAAGAAACACTGAGGTGCTGGAGCGTGTTCAGAGAAGGGCAACAAAGCTGGTGAAGGGCTTGGAGCACAAGTGTGGTGAGAAACAACTGAGGGATCTGGGGTTGTTTAGCCTGGAGGCTCAGGGGGGACCTTATCTCTCTCTACAACTACCTGAAAGGAAGTTGTATTGAGGTGGGTGTTGGTCTCTTCCAAGTAACAAGCGTCAGGAGAAGATTAAATGGTCTCAAGTTGTTCCAGGGAGGTTTAGACTGGATATTAGGAAAAATTTTTTCAACAAAAGGGTTGTCAAGCATTGGAACAGGCTGGCCAGGGAAGTGCTAAAATCACCGTCCCTGGAAGTATTTAAAGGGTGTGGCACCTGGGGACATGGTTTAATGATAGACTTGGCAGTGCTAGGTCAACAGAATGATCTTAAAGATCTTTTCCAAGCTAAACAATTCTGTGATTCCATTTTTTTTACCTCCTTCGTGCAGATATTTTCTGGGCCCATATGCTGTTACTTTCCCTCTCTGACCCTCACTGCAGCAGGTAAGTGGAGGTGATACTGATGGTGCGATGTAGCTTCCTTTTAATGCAGCCAGCGTAGCTTTTCCTTGAACTAGGAACAGGAACCTGCATGCAATAGAAGACATTAACACCAGGTGGCAAATTAAAGCTGACCATAGTAGGTGCATGTTTAGGGAAAGACAGTATAATATTGCCAGGAAAACAATGTATCTGGAAAACAACTCTCTCTCCTTGCATGTTCCCTTTGAAAACAGGGCATCCTTTTTTTCAGCCTTCAAAGAAAATACGTCTCATCCTTCAGTACCAATTGTAGAACCCCTGGAAGATTGACAAGGACGCCATGCCCTCTTGTCCTACTATGTTCATGAGACAGTGGCAGGATCTGAGTCCCACCGGCTTAGGCAATATACATTCTTCAATGAACTAAAGGAAATTAAAGGAATTCTGGCCCCAGCAGCACATAACCCAATTTTTATGTGGGAAGGGATTGTACACAAGCAAGGTAAGGGCAGCACTGGCAGGAAGGCATAACACACACATGAACAGTAGTGAGCTACAAGTGATGGTGGCCCATGAGTCTCATTGGCTTGGAGATGAAGCAGAAACACAGAAAGAGATAACACCTGGAGAGGTTACCTGTTCCTTTCATACCTGCTTTAAGGCTCCTACTGCTGCAGTCTCTGAACTGCTCCATCATCCACCTCTCCACTGCTTGTGCTTCTTCAGGAATGGTTCAGAATATCTCTGAAGCCTCTGCACTGACAACAGCCAAACATTCTTTCAGTGCTTTTCTGCCTACAGGAAAGGTTGGCAGGATACTCTTCAAGTCCTTCAGTGGAATATAGCATGACACTGCTTTTAGCTGTGAAGAGACTTGTCCAGTGGCACATAAGGGTTTGATGGGCTTGCCAAGGCAGGCCACAAACAGGGGCTTGCCAATCATATACCACCTTTCATCACCCTTATGCCAGTCCAAACCCCTCAAATATTCCTGTTCCAGACAGCAAGTATCTTATATTTAAAAGAATTCAATATACCTGTTAGTCTGCAAACTGCAAGGTAAAAATACATTTCAAATGAAATGGCTTTGACGCTTCTTAAAATATACATTTTATTATTTTCTGGTGTTTGCTATGAAGGTTTCATTCAAATTGTGAAGGTACGCAGCCTTACAAACTTCTTGAGTTAAAGGTTTTTGTCGGTGGTTTTACATTCTGTTTCTTTCATAGCAGAGGAAAATACATAGGCTAGAAATTGTTGAAATTCATTAGATGTTTAGTATTACCTCTTCATATATGCTGTGGAATGCTTTGTAGAAATACTATATAAAATAAGGCAGATTTTGACAGGGAATTCAGTCATAAAATTTCACAGGAGAAAACAGAAAGTTCCAACATATTATTATTTTTGTAGCCAAGGGAAGAGCAGGTTGTCTTCACTGGTCTGTGGGAGAACTACTGCAGTTCTGGTGCTCAGACAGTATACAGCTCTGGTTTATTCTACAATTCTCAAGTGAGACCTTTTCAATAAAAGTCACTTTAATTAACATAAATCAGACAATATTTAAACATACACATCTTACCTTTACAGTGCAATAAAAAGTTATCATTGTATAGTATTTTGTATTTGTATTATGAAAATAAAAGGTCTGTACATCAATTAAATGCATATTAATGAGTATGAATCATGTAAATTTATAATGCATCTAAAGTTGGCTTTGGCTTTTATGTATTTATAAATTCATAGAAAATATTGAACATCTAACAAAATAAATAAAACATAACATTTGAATCATAGATGCTAACGATCAACCTCAAAAATTCTTGTGTTATTTTTACATTTGCTACTAAATTTCTTAAAGAGAACTCACTTTCAGTAGTGCTCAGAAGTGAATGATTGCACCTTCTGTGATGTGAAAAAATACAGTACATCTATTTTCGTAGATCAAAAATTCTTTCATAGACAGTTGCATTTTAAATGTCTGATTGTTCTACGTAACTGTCTTAAGTGCTTATAAAAAGCATGTAGCTTTCTCATAAAAGCTGTGAGTCTCTGTTAACAGACAGTCTTCTAGTGAATGTTCTTTTAATTAGGATTCTTCAAGGTCTTCCAGCTTCACATACTGGTATGAAGATATCGCAAAAATATGTTCACTAATAAACCCTCTTCAGTACAAGTACTGCAGCAATCCAGTGTAATTCCACTTGGTGGGCTTATTTCATTGGAGTCTGCACACGTAGTCTGTGGAAATCAACTGCTGACCTCATGTTCTCTTGAATTTGAAAGTTCCCCAAGCACATGGGCCAGCCTTACTGTAATACTGAAGAGACCAAAAGAAATCTGAAATCACATGAATAAAAGTGAGCTTGAATAAATATGCATCTGGTTAGCAAATTACACACCATGTTGTTCTTGCTGTTCTGGTGGTGGTCGAAGGACCCGCAGATTCTTTGCATCTAGTCCTTTCCAGTATTTAATGTTATTATTCAGGTGCTCTATCAAATTTGGCAGATCTGCAAATGCTAGGGAAGAAAGGGCAGAGTGCATTTAATTTGCAGAATTGGAACAGTCACATGATTCTGTCTGCTTACGTATCACTTGAAAGGTCTGGGCAACTGTGTTAAGTAGGAAAGCTTAAATCTGTCATACCAATACTTGAAATGGTTTTGGCTGTATAGCTCTCATCACTCATGTATCACTCAGGCCAGTGAGAACAGTTCTACAAGTCTATTTAATACTGGTATTGCAAGTCCCAGCAAAGGGACCCAGTTTTCCAGGACGGGCATAGCTAATTATGCTTATAATTACTGTACTTCAAATCTCAGTCACATGTCATGATCTGGCATTAGGAGAGTCACATTTCTGACCACTTTTAACCACATAGGCAGCACTTGGAAGGAAACAGCTGCTCCCCCGAGCAGTTTCCAGACTGCAGAAATTTGTCTTGAAGAATAACTGATATTAACATGGACAAAATGACTGTGCCCAAAGTGCTATAAGGGAGAAAATGTTCTGTTCCTCTTTTACAGAGAAGCAAGTTTAAAATTAAGAAAGTTAAACATTGCCTGAATCTAATATATTAAGAGAAACCACGAGACCGGCTTGCAGCAGTATCAAAATACTTTTAAGCAATAATGAAATTAAGCTTACTTGAATTGCAGAAATCTTCCCTTTCCCCCCTTTTCTTTAAGAGCCATAAGAAGGCACTTTTATATCCCAGTAGTTTCAAAGGTTCATACAATAGTTATTGCCAGGAAATATAGCAGAGTTTTGCTTACCATCCCAGGCATCAAACATATCAATAATGAAGTAATCAATGAATGATAATTGGGATTTGGGGATGCTGCAAGTATTTCTGTCAAAAACTGGCATCACAACAGGTAAACCTTGTCTCCTTTCTTCATCAGTCTGCAAAAAAACCTCTTGTGATTATTCATCTAAGACACATTCTGTTGATGGGCTTCTTTTAGTAGCAGATTGTTTGGCACTGACTAGAGCGTGCAACTGATAAATAAACAGAGGAACCTGAATAAATATGGAAAAGCAGCAATTTAATCACCTAATTGTCTAGGTTTCAGTGAAACAGTAGACTGACTATTACCGCCTTCCAGTGTTTCACACAAAGCCATGTGTTTACCTTTGCATCTACACATAAAGCTGGCCATAAGTAACTTCACGTGTTACTGATTAAGTTATGACTGCTTTGTAGCTAAAAGACACTCAACCACTTTCAATGTCTGAAGGAAATTAAATGACAATCTGTACAACTCAGAAATGGCTAAATATCTTCTTTCTCCTCCTTTCCCACCTTGAAGTACCAAGTCCCAACTCAGTGTTTATTTGATCTACCATCTGTAATAATGACTCTGCCCTCTCCTTTTCCCCATCTTCCTAAAATCCTTCTTCAGCAGTAAACTAAAGTCCTACAGCATTTCATAGGGTAAGTGCTGTTCCCATGCTAACACGAGGACCTGATGATTCTTTCCCATGCTGACACTAGGACCTGATGATCCTATTCTTGAGGCACAGCCAGCACGTGGGTACACATGATGCACCCATCCTCTTCTTGTAATGGGAATACATTTACAGGCGAAACTCAAAAAGCCCAGCTCCAAAGTAAACAACTTGAAAGTTTAAATTTTTCAGAAATTTCAGAACACTGTAGGAGTTGCCAACGTTCATCTGCTCTTGTGTCAGCAGGAGGAACATCCCATCAGTTAAAATAAAAACGTGGTGATTTTTCACATTAGGTAATGCAGCCTGGGATGTTCTGGGACACTGGCAGATATGCACCTTTCCCTTTTATTCTTTTAAAGAGAATTTTAAATGGAATTAAAGTTTAGAATTTGAGCAGCCCATTTCTGCTGCCTTACCTGTGCAAAGTACTCTTCAGAGATGCGTCCGGCCCACTCTATGCACTGTTCTTTGGGTCTGCATGGATTGGAAATGTCAGCACACTTTATCAACATGCGCTTGATAAGGATACGGTTTTCTGGAGACCTGAGAACAGTTTTGATTGACTCTCCATCACCATTATTCTGTAACATTTGAGAATTAAAAACAATCCATTAGCAAGGGCTTTGTACACTTACTCAAAAGCTTTGTGCCTTGGGAATGCTTTTAGCTGATCCTACATGGATCAGTCCTGCTACTGGCTACCGTATTTGATGTCCAACCAAATTTATAGAGGGATTATAAATGTTAACCACAGTTGTGAACTAGCACTGAACTCCAGTTTCTGGATTCTGTCACTGTCTTTGTGACAGATCTCTCGGGCACCTTTGGGCAAGTCATCTAATCCCTCTATGCGTTATCTGTACCCTTAAAAGTATGGAGAGGATCCATTCATCACTATACACAGTGATGAGCACTGTATAGGCAGAAAAATGTAATTCTTTGCTGAAATCCAAAGATTAATGGACTTGCACATTTAGAATGGAATAGTTGGTTAAAAAAACCAGTGACCTGAGCTGCGTGGTCATCCTCTGCATGCAAACTTCATCAGTGTGAGCATCAATCATTGTGACAGCACTGCTACTATTAGGAGAGTCAGATCCCACATAGCCTCCCAGGCTTGCTCCTTACTTCCTTCCATGGGACCCATGTTAGCCCATCAGCCTCTGATCTGACTGGGAATTTTGCTTTCTGAGAGTTTATCAGTATTAAAGTTATAGATATACATTAAAAACATGCTTCTGAACAAGCTCATCTTTCCTCTGAAAGTATAGGGAAGTTTTCACCCACACACAGCTTATATTTGGTTCCCAGACTGCACATACAAGCACGTCAACATACTCTATATTTGGAGCCAATATACAGCTAATATGATGATCCAGATTAGAAGCTATTTCTGTGGAGCTCTGATGAAGTAAATTTCCAAAGGACAGAGATTCAGGATTAAAATATCTTTTTAAGCTACCTGTAAGTACAACACTGTTGCTTGACTCTTTAGAGATACACAGAAATTTACAACACCATCTACACAGAACAGAAACTCTTTGAGGCAAGGGATATACTAGACTTCTCTGGCACCTAACAAAGTCTTGGTCTACAGTCAGAGCAGTGAAGAAGTTAACAATAACGATAATGATGATAATGACAATGTGCCCCCAGTTCCTGCAGTATTTTGTACAAAGAGGTGGACACAAAGCAGCAGAAACATTCTGACCTTTTATTAGGACATATTTTTCAGAAGAATGTTCTTGCGTGGAAGAAAGTTCTTTCTAAAGCAAGAAACTGACAATAATGAAAAAATTATTATTTGGTAGTAAGCTGGCTCAGAAACACCAGCTCTATGGTTCTCATCAAAATGAAACTTCCAAACCAATTATTTTCCCTCAGTTTTAGATATGTTGAAGGCAAAATATGGAGGAAACAAACTGAGGTGCACATGCCTCCAAATACATGGCAAAATTATGCAAGAGAAAGCCAAAATAAAGTGGTGGAAGCTCCAGGAACACAAGCATGGAAATGAAGCACATAAAATTATTAAGAAATCATGCAGTCAGGAATAGCAGAGAACACCCTAGTAGGTAAACCACCAAAAATCAAGAAAGGATGTTTGCTTCTGTGATCTGTTCAAACCAGGAGCACAGTTTTACTTGCTAGATGCAGATGTCTTGGGAATAAAATGTGCTAACTGTGCTTAGTCCCAGCATCCTGCTTAGAGTGCAGAGGTGTCTCTGCATGTCAGATGTTGGCTTCCTGTGATAGGTTTAGATGACATCATGAAAGGAAATGGGAGGATAAAGGATGCTGGAGCTGGAAAGGATTTTTTTCAATTTATGAAACAAAAGAAGAAAGGAAACAAACAAAGCAGCTTCTCAGCATGGCTCTTTGAACAACTATGTATAAAAATAATGAATAAAAAAAATAAGTGGAACTGTCCCATTTGGAGCACACAATTGGCAGCTCAGTCTGCAAACACAAACTGAGTCACCTCCATGATGGGAAACCAGGCCAAGAAACACACAGTGCCGCTGCAACCAGATATACAACTACATTGGATCTGCCAGTGTTGTTCTGCTAGTAAGAAGCACAGCAAATGATCTGGTTTACCCATTCACATATTACACACCTTTTAACAGGAACCTCCTGAACTAAGGATCTCCCAACCAAAAGAAAGAAAACATTTTCCTTCTTGTGGACAAAGGTACTCATCTCCACTTGAGCTCCAGTCTGCTTCTATGAATGAAGGAACAAGACCTGTTCCTCTCCCACCTTCAGATAATAAAACGACTTCCCTTCCCCATTATACACAACAGTCGTAAACGTGGCTTTCTAAAAACATGGTAATAAAACACAGAAAACCATGACAGCTCCTACAGGACATTGCCACCCATACACTTTTATAACCATTTCTGAAAACCTTCTCCTTGCAAAAAAACATTCCAACAAAATTATACACTGCTCTTACTGGCAACAAAACTGCTGGTTGAAGCTGTTACTGAAATCGGTGTGTTTTTTTCAGAACAAGTTCTTAGCAGGCAATTTCATCTTGTCCACAGGGTTCCAGATGGCTATTGATTATGTCTATGTGATCTATAATGCCACCATCATATATTTTAAAGATTAAAAAAGAAAATAGATGGGAAACCCATGAGTGCTGTCAGGCAGCACTGGAGGCTGAGGGCCCTTATTTCCACAGAACACACCATATGGCAGTCAATCACCTGCCCGTATTCTGCACCACCAGCAGTTCCTGTTGTGACTGAGGGTGTAATTCAGTTTCTGTTCTGAGCCAGATCTTGCCTTCTTCACAGAAATGGCCAACAACAATGCCAAGACTTGCCACTAGCACTCTCTCTATGGGAGCGACTGTGTTCATCAACATGGCATTTTTAACAGGAAAACAGCCAGAACAAGGCTCTGGTCCCAAGTGTGACATCGTAACATTGCAATATCAATAGGAACCAAGTGAGCCCCGCTCACCCTCAGTGATGTGACAATCATGTTAAGCAGAAGGGCATTCAAACCCAGAGGTGAAAGACACATTTCTAGTCTTTCTTCCTCCACATTTCTGGTGAACTTTCCCAGAATACCACCTGGGGATTTCCTACTGCCAAGTGTCCCCAGTCCCTGCCTTGTCATTTTAAGGAGGACTTGCAGTGTTGCTTACCCCATTTTCTTCTAGCGCTGCCAAGGGCTTATTAATGCTGTTGACAAACTTGTTGACATGCTCAAAGTGCTTTGTCATTTCTGTTGCTAAGACCATGTCAATAATGACTTGGCGAAGGGTTCGATACTCATTCCTGTTTAAAGAAGGAAACGATTAATAATGCTGGCTGGTTCACAAAGGGCTGCTTGCTAAAACAAGTCTAACAAAAACACTACAGACCATTTTTGTTGAAGAGAGGTGCTGAGGGAGGAAAGAACAGTAATAAGGGCTTGGGCAGCTGCATCTGTGTTGGATGAAGTACCCTTTGATGTGCAGAGACATACGTGCTAAAGGCATAACTGGATCTCTAGGAGAAACAGTGCTAGAGCTTAACAGAGGCACCAGCTACTCAGGAGGGCTGCCAGGACATGTTACGCCAGTGTGTTCCCAAGGCTTTTAGCACAGACACTTGGGCAGTGGCCCAAGTTCCAGCCAAGTTTTCAGCAGTAATATTTTGCTGTATCTTGAGAAGGCCAAGGCAATGGCCACATCCTCACTCTAGATGACTTTCTAAGGCTGGAAGAAGAACAACAGGTCCTTCACTACCCTTCCCATTGAAACAAGGCATTCACTTTTTGACTGATGTTCTGTGACTCTTTCTGTCCTCATTCTACACAGCAAACATTTACCCACTCAGCCATAGCTTGTCCTCTATGTCCAATGATACAAAATGATCCTTCTAGACTTACTAACATTAGTATTCACACTAAGTTCCTTAGATATGGTCTGCCTTTTTATCCACAAGGGGAACTGAAACCATGGGATTACTCCTAATTCTGTGCAGGACAGGCAGAAACAATTCTACTTGTTTAGAAGCAAACTTCCACAAAGCCTATAGACAGTTATCCACAAGGCACTTGCCCCCCTCTAGGAAGCTTCATTGCATTATCTTATGTTACACAGAAGAAAGTGAGAGGTGTCAGTGGGCAGACAAGAACCCTGGGTTTTACACTTACCTCTCCATGTTTTTAAATATATTGCATTTGCCATCCCTGGTGGTGAGCTGGAAAGCCAGGGCAGCATGATGGCTCTCCAGCACTGCTGTGTCATTGTAGAGAATTGCTAGCTCACTGCCAGCATTGCACAGGAAAGAATTTGTTCTTCCTGGGTGATCCACATCATGGACTGTGGCAGCAATGAGTGCGGCAACCTCATCAATTGGATCCAGAGTTTGCTGAAAATAGAAGGATGCTCAGTTTTCCTGGCAGACTTATGGGAAACCCTACTCTGTCCATAAGATTAAGCCAAGTTGCTGAAGTATAAAAGCCAGGACTCTGCAGTAAGGGTCAGATGTTCTAGACAGAGCAATGGAAAATTCATTATAAGCTTCACTGAACACTGCATAACATTTTTAGCCATTTTGTGCCTCTTGAATTTTGCCTTAGCCTCACCTTTGACAAAGCACATCAAATTAAGCAAATGCAAACTAATAAATTAGGGTGGGTTTTTTTTCTGTAACAACACAGAAACCACTTTCACTTGGAGTTAGGGTATTTGGTTCAGAAAAAAGACCAATGCTGCTAAAAACTACTTTATTTCCACCAGACCCCTTCATTTCTTTTGGAAACTTAATGTGTCCTAATCACATTCCATTTACATGCTAGCTAGGTTTACAGTCTGTAAGGAATGTTTCCCATTTATCCTGTTCTATAACAGTGTCCTGAAGGATACTTGATGGTTTACATCCATGGAAAAATTACATGACTGTTCTGTACTTTCTGTATCAAGTTCTGATTCTGCTAGCATGCTGCACTCTGTGCCTTATATCTATTTACACTGGCCATTGCTTTGTGTCTAATTATTTCTACTTTACAATGAGATACAAAACCATTTGACTTTCAAGGTTTTGTACTTCAGTTTTAATACTGTATTAATAGCATAAATGAGATAAAGAATCAAGCATCTCAGAAAAATATTGTATACATTTGGAAACTAGTCTTTATGCTGTGTTTATGCTGGCTTTTTGTGAAGGATCACAGATAGGAAAGAATTCTGTCAATAAAATCTAATAAAGTAAGAGACTCAAAAGCAGACATGTTCCCAGTTGAATCTGGGAACAGGGCAGATAATTTACATTCCAATTAGCTTGAATTTAAGGTCCAAATTTTCTACCTGCTTTGATAGTTCATTCAGAATGGTTAGACTTGGTAGGTGAAAATACAATCCCTTCCCTACTTTACACCTCTTGAAATTCATGCAGTGACTTGACTTGATGCAGCTAGGATATTATTCATTAAGGACTGTCAAGAGTGTCTTGCAGAGAATAAATGACGAAGAATTATTTCCACTCCAGGTTCATAGTTAGCATTGTCTGAAATATCATCTGCCTTGTGTTAGCTTCTTCCTTCTTTCTTTCAGCTGCTGCTCATGAGATTTTATTTTTGTGGTATGAATCATAGAATAGTTAGGGTTGGAAAGGACCTTAAGATCATCTAGTTCCAATCCCCCTGACATAAGCAGGGACACCCCACACTAAACTATGCCGCCTAAGGCTTTGTCCAACCTGGCCTTAAACACTGCCAGGGATGGAGCACTCACAACTTCCTTGGGCAACCCATTCCAGTGCCTCACCACCCTAACAGGAAAGAATTTCTTCCTTAGATCCAATCTAAACCTCTTTAAGTTTTNGGATGGAGCACTCACAACTTCCTTGGGCAACCCATTCCAGTGCCTCACCACCCTAACAGGAAAGAATTTCTTCCTTAGATCCAATCTAAACCTCTCCTGTTTAAGTTTTAACCCATTACCCCTTGTCCTGTCACTACAGTCCCTAATGTAGAGCCCCTCCCCAGCATCCCTATAGGCCCCCTTCAGATATTGGAAGGCTGCTACGAGGAGTTTTTTAGATCGGGCTCTCCTCAGACGTACATATTAACCAGTGCTCAGTCTGGCTGAGAAAGACATGTGCAGATGGAAAACGGCCAGAAACTGGAGAATACTTGACCTGTAGGACCACAACAGTGTACCTGACACTTACTCCCCGAGTCTGACATAGCAAACTTCCTGGGAAATTTACAGCACCTTCACCCCCACCTTCAGGTCACAGATTCTAACTTTGTCATCTTAACTTCTGTGGCACAGAAGTGGAAACAGTTCTGAGAATACTGCTTCAACTTGGGAGCCAGAAGATTTTCCCAGGCAAGAACTGAGTGCAATCACTGAAAAAGAATCTCAGTGTTTGAGTGGCAGAACCTGGCCTTCTGTGTTTAGGTTAAGTTGCACTCTCAACAACACAAAAGCAGTTGGGCTCTAACTCTGAAAAGATAAAGAGAGAATTTTGAGCTTTGATTCTCTTCTGCTGCAACATTTTTTTTCTCTTCCTCTATCTACAGAGGAATGGAAATAACATTCTGGAAAAGGAGGCGGCAGTCATGCTTCTGTGGCATTGAAATGAGTCCAGATCTTGTCTGTTTTTCACAGATATTCTTGGGAAGACCAGCTAAACCTTTGGCAAATCAGGTGCTGAAAACATAACTTGACATACAGTATTTTTAAGTCAGACTCTGGAGAGCATATTAATGAGCTACAGCTCCAGGTTAAGGGACTACAGATTTAAGGAGCTGTCAGAAGCTTTTTTATAGCCACAAATGTCTCAACCAGGTGCTCATCACTAGCACAATTCTCATGCAGGCCAATTCAGAGTAGGAATTTCTATACAAAAAAATAAGAAATATGTACTGCCACTCCACTGCGTACACATGCAAGCGCTGTTGTAATTCCTCTTCTCCAGTCTGCCCTCTGGCCATGTGAGAACAAAGGTTGCTCTGATTTATTTGGGAACTCAGTGGCTATAATATGCCGGCAGGTGTTACAGTACAAGAGACTTTAACTACTAATCTTTTTCAATACTCTCCTCCAATGCAATCTCTTTAAGCCTCAGGGCATCTCACCCAGTGTGTGATACTATATTATCCTGGGAGTCTTCTGCAAAATGACTATCACAAGGCTTAAAAGATGGTGATCTAGTACATTAAATCTGTATTTGGCATGTACTGTCACAAAAATAATTGTGTCATTAGCTCACCTGTCTGAGAAAATTTAACTATATGAAGTTTTGTTTTAAAAGCTGGTTTTCTTAGTCTCCCATCAAGAACAGCTGAATTCCTGTAACATTAGTATCCACCCTTTCATATGTACTATAAGAGAGATCCTAGAACTCACGTAAAATAGCCCAGTTCTTTGACCTCATAGTTACCAAACTGGTTGGTATTAGGTAGACATTCGTCTCTTGACATCTTTTTTTGAGAGATCTTCCTTTGATCACACCTTACTTCCCACCTGCACTGTTTGTTATAAATATGGACTCACCTTTACTTTTTCTTTAGACAAAAAATAAGCAGTGGCATGTAGTACATCTGCTGAATGAGTAGAATTATGGTAGGAGTTAGAGGAATGGTAGTTAGCTTCAATAACTTGTAACCATGACCTCAGAGTTGATTCTGAACAGTTTAGGAATTCACAGATTCCAAAGCGAGCAAATATTTTGAGACCCAGATAAACCAAAGGCCTGTGGAGGAAAAACACAGAGAATTTTAAAATAAATGAGCTAAGAGAATATTACATAGCATAAATGGTATGAATTCTTAATCGATGACATGTCAGATTGGGTATAAGAACTTGTTACAGAATTGCAGTCTAAACCTGTAGAAATGTTCTGCCTACCCATCATATGCACACTCAGAGCCATGCCAGTTCCTGACACTTCCAGGAATATAAAAAGGTTCCATATTGCTGCTGTACTACATGGAGCACTATTCTGGAGCCTGGGGAGTCTATGCTGAGTACATGTAGACTGAAGTCAAAATGAGATAAATTAGCAAGTACTAAACTCCTTGCATGAGAGGAGGGAGGTGATTACCTTGCTGCTGCCACTGATTCCTAAAGTGCCTTGTTTAACAGTTAGATTAAGTCTATCTATACAATATAATGCCACAATCATTATTCTTTCTGTACTGCAGATCTATTCCATTTCTTTCATGCCCACCTTTGCTGGCTTCTATTGCTCACTGGCTTTGCACGCAACAGAGGTTGAAAGATGGCGGTGTTTTGGAAGCAGGCCAAAGTATGCCATTTCTAGAAGAGTGTAAGGGCCAGACAAAACTTCAGGCTAGCCAAATCTGACATCTATCTCCAAAAACATCCAATACCACTGTATTCCACTACTCTTGCTTCTCCCAGGCCAAACTGCACAATTTAAACCCAGATGTCTGGCAGGTGAATGATCAGGACAGCAGTACAGAATATTTCTAATCTGAAAGCTGTGAAAGTGCAATATGTTTAATAGAGCAAATAGATTTTTTAAAAAATCAAGTTTCAGTCCACTAGACTTCATTTTGCACCCAGTTAACATCACTGATTTCTTGTCCACTGCATTTTTGCTTAAGAAGAACAGGTATAGTGGTAATTATTTTCAAATGTGTAATTTCAAAAATAGATCTTAAATCCTTATTTTGGCATGTCACGTTCCTGCTTGATTCCAGATGCATTAAGCACTCTGATTTTTTGCTGCACCTGACAGGTTAGGTGAGGTCATTTAGAGCTGCTGGGGTCATTTAGAGTTGGGTGTACAACTTTTGGCAAAACTACTCAACAATACTATGTCATATACTAGAATCACAATATACTAAAGTTAAATCCTTCTTAATCCTCTCCCTTTGTCTCACAGCACTGTGAGACAAATGTCTGCCCAGGTTTCTGTGTCAGTGAACTGTAATGCGCTAAAGCTTAGACTTAATGAATTGACTTTACTACCTATGTCTGCTTGGACTTGAAGACAATACTAACAATATATTCCTACTTGTGATTCATTGGAGATCACTTTAATTCTCTTAATAAATGAATTGCCTTTATTTAAATACAGCAAGAAGCAATCATCGTTGTAATACCTTTAATACGAGGACAGGCAACAAAGTAGCTGTTTTGTCCCTCTGTGGTCTCTCCAAATCAGTAAGAACAGAGAAGCCTATCTGGTGATCTCATGCATGTTGGCTGGGATAACTAATTCTTAAGCTACTGCAATGTGCATATTAGGTGTTTAAAATCACACAAACTGATTACATTTTGACTTTTTTTTTTTTTTTAATTACTGTATCTGTAGTACTTCATTAGAAATAAAATGGAAATAGCAAAGGAAAAATACAAAGAAAACAAAGCCCAAAACCTAAAGTAACTAGATGCAAATTTCTTCACCTACAATAAAATCACTTTCAAGAAGAATAAAAAAACCCATGGTCTGAAAATGAAGTGCATGTATGTTAACTAACTGCCTGATATCTTTGTTAGACATTGGTTTTTAATTGGTTTTCAAAGCTCTTACAGATCTGGGATTTTGAAGAGGGTTTAAGATAGTCAATTCATTGCAGGATCTAGCCTCCAAATTAGTGTCTCGTAGACACTGTAAGCTAAAACACAGCATGGTAAATTAAACTAGACGCAAAGGAGAACTTTTGATCGTCATCAGAAAATAAAACCAAGGATTTAAACAGAAAGATGAATTTACAGACTTAGTGGGAACATTTGTTACTAATGAAGTACAGTCTATCAAAACTGCTGATTTGCTTTTAAAAACTTCTGTGATGGAAATTGGTGTGCCCTACTTTTTATGAGTAAATATTCTTCAGTTAATTTTATATATAATAAGTAGCCTGCCAAGATTTTAGAATAAAGACCTTCTTCTAATCCTAAAGAAAGGCAATGGGAATTCTGCTGTATTTGAACTGCTTAGGAATAAAAATTACCCAATTACGTGGAAAGAAATAAAACATGACTTGTACCAACTGGTCAAACTAAGACCAGCATGTTGAGTCTGCGTGCAGTTGGCCGTAATTTAAATTTGAATCTCCATAAGACCACAATTTAATTTGTAGAATTTTTCTATTATTGAGAACAGAAAAGTAAGACTTGTTAAATTATGTTGCTTTGTTATTATACCATATCAGAGATATATAATCTTCACTTACATCCACTGGGAATCTGCAGGAAATAGCGTACGATGAAACAGAAAATATTTAATAAGTTCATACACAACAAGAAATGACAATGAGAAAATTTCAAACATTTGACTTTGAAATTAAAAGTAATTCCACTTTAAAATCACAAGTAGAGAAAATAAAGAGCTGATTACAGGATGACATCTAAGTCAGCTTTCAGCAACTTCAATTTATGAGCTCTTGAGTTTACTGACCTTTTATGAGTGGCAGCCTCTAGTTCAAAGATATCAAAATCCCACTGTTCTTCATTTTCCATTGCCTCTGTTATCCGTGGGGGTATGTCATTGAGGGAGATTGGAGAGCTCAAACTGCCAGCGACCTGATGAGTTTCTGTTGAGGAGTATATTTGCAAATCACCATTAATAACCTTTTTACTCACTGTAGATGTTTTCTTTTCTGTAATACTGTCTGGCAGCTCTTGTTTCTATAAAGCTCAGTAATGCTACAGAGCAATGCTTCTAAATAAAAATAAAACTAAACAATGCTTATAAAAAAGAAAATCTGATCACATTTCTCCTATTTCTTAAATTTCTTAGCATGTTTTAATATCTCAGTAACAATCCAGTTAAAACTTACGTTTTGCTGACAATATGTATTCGTTCCCTGATAATCTTCGTAAACCATCCTGTTAAATAAAAGCTGAGAGTTAAATGGAGGCTATTGTACAAAAGGTCTATAAGATGATGATGCCAAGTAAGTAGCACAATGACTTTAAAGAAATCTGACTGTAACCTGTCACACTCATCAAAGCTGCCTCTCCCTTATTTGTATGCACTGTTAAGATTTGCCTGTTCTACATATAGCTCATAACAGATGAGAAACTGCAAGATACAACATGAAACTGCAGCATATAATACGAACTCAGACAGTTAAAAATCTCAGGTGCAGATGGGAGTCTGGAATTACAGCCTCACATCCACCTCTGTCTGGACAACACAAACAGGTTCTGGATGTGTACCACAAACCATACTTTCCACCCACAGGCAAAGGTGGATGGTAGGAGTGAATGGGTGGAGACACACTTCTGCTCTTCTTCCCCTGGTATTGTCAGATCAGGTCACCTCAGCAGCATAAGAATCTCATTATTTGCTTCTGGAATTGCAGAGCAACAAACTACTCTGAGGCTTCCTTTCTATCAAAGAAGAATGTAGGCTTCCTTGTTCTCAACTCAGTGCCTCCTAGGCTCAATTCTGGCATGATCCCTAGATATGCAAACTGAGACAAAACTTTAAAACTAACAGAATGATACATTTAATATTTCTTTTTCACCTCATACTTCTAAATGCTGTGGTCCAAATCCTGTTTGCTCTTCTGAGGTACAGAGCTGTTAGTTACTACATATTAATGCCCATGACATAAAAAAATACTTATTAAGAAAAATATCCTTCTGCATGCACCTGACTAAAAATGTGTATGCACACAAAGCAAAGCAGAAGTGAATGTGAATGCTGTATCTGAACATGGAATATCTGCACTTAAAAGAATTGTTATATCTCATTCTTATTTTCACATTTGTAAGTAAATTAGTCTGGAGTTTTGTGATTTAAAAAGGAGTACTACTCCTATAACTGGCACAAGTGACTTCAATAGCACTGCTATGACACAAATATTTAGGACACATTTTAGGGTGTTGCCTATCATTTAGAATAAAACATTAGTTTTTTAAGACTTGAAATAGCAGGGGGTTTTGTATCTGGCATAGCTATCTTTGAACTCCAAATGCCCTTCCCACCATGAATTCTGTTTGAGAGTTCAAATCCAATAACCTGCTACTTGTTCTCCTACTCAGACATAACTTCTGAATGTTAAATGGAATAATATGATTCTGTTTGCAACTGACCCCTTGCTGGAAAAATGGTTCTCCCAAATCATTTTAAAACTCATACTCGGAAATGGATTTTCTCAGCTTTTCTATTGCTCCATAAAATAGTATTTGTTTTAATTTTATTATGGATTTTGTATTCTGCAATATAGTTACCTACATGTTCTGGGACCATGTACTGAATACAGCCAGAATACAAATGTGTGTAAGAACCAACAATACATAAAAAGAGTAAATATCTTGACTATTAAGTAAATTCAACCCTATATGAACCATTCAGGTCTTCTGGAATTCTTGAAGTCTCTTATGCTGGCGAGTGAAGTTGCTAAGCCACTGGCCATCATATTTGAGAGATCATGGCAATCAGGTGAAGTTCCCGAAGACTGGAAAAGGGGAAATATAACCCCCATTTTCAAGAAGGGGGAAATGGATGACCCGGGGAATTACAGATCAGTCAGTCTCACCTCTCTGCCTGGCAAAATCTTGGAGCAGATTCTCCTGGAAGGCATGTTGAAAAACAACAAGGTGCTTGGTGGCAGCCAGCATGGCTTCACTAGGGGGAAATCCTGCCTG
>NDXB01012295.1:0-21158 GCA_002631895.1 Agapornis roseicollis | reverse complement strand
GAAGGGGCAAGTGGTAGCCGTAAGTCACCTTCATCACAGCTGAGGCTCCTTACCTCCATCATCAAAGAGGGTGATAAAAAGCAGGTGAGGCGTACAATCCATTCTACTCCGGCGCTTNCCTCCATCATCAAAGAGGGTGATAAAAAGCAGGTGAGGCGTACAATCCATTCTACAGCCTTCCGGCGCTTAGCCATGTCCTCGGATGCTGTGATGGGCAGCAGAGCCTGAGAAGGGAAAAGCTGCAGGTCTGCTGTGGGAAACAACAGCGACTCCCAGAGCAGTGGTTCTGCCAAGCATCCTGTGCTGTTTATGCAATGTGGGGCCAAGGCTTCCCATGGTCCAGAGTAAGACCTGGAATGGGGTCCATCCATGTTATGATCTGGGGACCACTGTCGGCTGCCCTGCTGCAGCCTGGGAAGTTGCCAGATCCCGTCTCCAAGGCACCTCTGCCCCCTTTCACATGCAGCTCCGAAAAGGGCTCCCTCTCCAAGAGCACTAGAACCTCTGGCAGGGGCTGCACAAGGGAGCCCAGGACCACGAGAAGGACAGAAGAGAAGACCTTCAGGGCTGGACTCCTGTTGCACTATGCACCCTGTACCATGGCCGTATCCTAGGGCATCCCCACCCTGCTGGCAAATGGGGAGGAGAACGTGAACGCGGCAGACAGTGGGGGCAGTGGCTCAGCAGTGCCAGAAACTCCTTTCACCCCTTGGCCTGGGGGCTGGGGTGCGCACGTTTTAGAAGGTTTCATCGCTGTAGAGTAAGGCGAGGAAGACACCCCATGAGCTCTGCTCTTTACCGGTAAATGCCTGACCTGCAATATATTCCCTGTTATGAACAGGCAGGATCTCTGTGAAGCACCACGTATCAGCACCTCCAGCAGAGTGTGCTGAGTTTGCAGGATCTATAAGGAGAGACATAGACAGACACAGATGCACATAGGTACAGCAGGTTACATGCTTGCCCTGGCCCTTCTTCCTTGCAGAAAGCTTGCTTGCCTGCCTTCCACCTGAGGTGGGCCTCAGCTGCCCTCTGGTGCCCAGGGGAGGCCTCAGGGTCTCCCTGCCCGCCCTTCTCCTGTTGGCTTCCAGCAGCCAAAGTCAGGGAGGAGACCATGCAGAAGAACAGGCTGTCAGGTTCTCTGTAGCTCAGCTTGCATTTACCTGATCGTAGAATGGAGTATGCTGGCTGATCGTCTCACTTGCAACAGAACTGAAGGTGCCACCTATATGTTTGTAGACGTGGTAGCTCACCAGGTGTTCCCTGTCTTTGCTGTAAGGAGAGAAGGTGCCAGCTGGATGCAAGGGCTTCTACACTGGGGAAGGTGGCCACAAACACTATGACTAGCAGCCCCCAGGGTTGAACCTGCACGAGGTTGGCAAGGCATCTCCTCCCTCCCCCATTCTGCTGAGTCAGGGACAGACTGAAAAGCCAAGAGGCATCAGGGAGCTCTGGAGCACCCACCGCTATCTTGCCTGGACCAGTGATGGGCTGAGAGGTGGGAGAGCAGAGGCCCAAAGACCGCACCACCAGGATAGGAAATGCCTGGTGCTACCAAGCCCATGGGAGGCTCTGGCCTGGCCAGGCTCTGGGACAGGTACCTCAGTGTAGCGATGGCAAGCAGGGCTTGCTGCCACATCATGGTGTCCATGCTGTCAGAAGCCTCGTTTTGCATTAGTGCCTGGAGAGGGAAAGCATGGTTGGGATGGGGCACAGCAGCTGCCAGTGCCTGGCACCAGTCTCCCAGTCAGCAGAGTGGGCAGAGTCTGCAGGTTAGCTCCAGCACCCACAGCAGCCCCTTGCTCTGCATTGGTCCCAGTGACAGGAAAGGCTGTTCCCACGAGGCCTGTCCCACTCTGCCACTGTGCCCAGACTCCTGAGTGCTGTCCTTACCACTGGTCCGGTGCTTGGCCATCTCTGCTCCCTTCCCTTAGCCCCACTGGGGGTGCGGGAGGGCTCACCTGCAGTTCATCCAGCAGCTCACAGGATGTGCTTTGGTACCTTCCCTGCAGTGAGGCTCTGCAGAGCATGTTGATGGAAGCTAGAAACCTCATCTTCGACTCCTGATCCTGTCAGTCCAGGAGAAGAGAGACACAGAAGAAGGGTGAGGGGGCAGAAGCACAGCCAGCAGGAGTGGAGGCTTGAGGGCCTGCAGCAATGGTGCAGGGGGCCAGGAGGAGCACAGCTCTGCACTGCCAGCAGCCCTCCAGAAGGTTGTGTGTAGGCAGCACACGTGCCAGTACCCAACTGGGAGCTGCTGGCAGAGCTTTGCTGACAAATTCTGCCATTACCCGTCTGGTGCTTTTGACAAAGTCCATGATGTAGTCGCGGGCTTCCTTTTCCTCATCGTCCAACTGGATGCTAGAGTCAGCAGCAGCTTCACCCAATGTAAAGCAAGAATGGGGAGAGTTGTAGGCAGCAGTAGGAGGTAGAGGGAAGAGAGGGGATCTCTCTCCAGCCCTGCACCAGCTGCTGTGCCCACAGCACACCCTGGGCCAGGGTGCTGATGCCCTGTCCATCTCCTCCAGGATGCTGCCAGGAGCAGGGCAAGAAAGGTGCCAGACGTGCAGCACCACTGCCTCCTGCCCATGCAGCTGCTTCTCCCTGCCCTGCTCTGTGCCCCAAGGTCATCCCCTGGGGTCCTGTTGATACCTACCCATGTAATGGTTGGAGACACTCTGAGATTCCTCCATGGACATTGCCTGGGTCTTTCTGACTGCTGATGGTCACTATCGGCTGCCCCAGCAGGGGCTCCTGCTCAGAGTCTCTCCTCAGAGCTCTCAGGGGCTCTCTCCTCAGAGTCCTGGATACTGTGGGGCTGGGCACACTACTTGCCGTGAGGGTCCCACTGTTACCCTCCACCCAGGCCAGGAGCGACTGTATCTTGGCACCCATTGTGACCTATGTGCCGCAGCGCCTAGCAGCATGTGTTGCCCTGCCTGGCTGTGGCCCTGAACTCAAGTAACTAAGAAACCACATTTTCTTCCACCTTATGTCTTCTTTTTGTTAACAGCTAGAATTTCACTGAACGGTTCAAGTTGTAAAAGGAGGAGTCAAGGAGGACTTACTCGACATCTGACCCTTAACAGCTCCTGTTATATTAATCAACAGCTCCTCTTAAATTAATCAACAGTTTTCCTAACTGGCATCTGTGTTCTTCAGGGCTTTCCTGTTCTTTAGGAGCTGTTAACAGTCAGATTCTGAATAGAAGATGACACCTCATCTAGAAGAGGCATCCTCAGTCCAGTTAAATACATTCTGGGTTGCCTAAAAGGACTGGACCCATTCTCTCTTCCAAAAATGTAGGTTTTCCTTTTCTTCACTGGGAAGAAAATAGAACCTTACCCCAGAAATGTATTTCTTTTTATTTGGGAAGGACTTTGTCTGGGAAGATTGTAGAGCCAGTATCACTGTGGTCCAAAAAGCAGATTCATGCCCGGTATGCAGTAAAGCAATTCAATAGACTCAGGAGAGATACTATTTATTCAGGCTGTGTGCTCAGTGGACTGTTCCACAAGTCAATCACATCAAATCGGCTCTCTTATTACGTTTATACACAAAAGGTACAGGTAGTACAGTCCCCATGACAGTAATAGGTTGTAATCTACATGTAATTGTAGTANGTTTCTCCTATGCATGAGTGAGCTGCAAAGGCCAAATCAAAAGGACAGGTTGTGCCCTGGGTAATTCTTACCTTGATTTTCATGTTAAAACATGATAAGCCATGTAATAAAAACCTTGTTTCCATTCCACACCCTCATATCCTCAGTACTGGAGACCTTTATCATGCCCAGCCATGAACACCACTAAAATTCCAGTAGGGTGCCCTCACTCCCTGCCCAGTGCTGTTTCTACACCCACAATAGCAGCTCTCAATGGGCAGGTGTCTCCTGTCACACCAGGGCCACTATCACGCCCCTGTGGTCATGGCAAGTTGGAGAGGTGCAGCAAAGCCTCAAAGCATGGTAATGCAGAGAAAAAACAGATCCCGGGGACCACACCATAGATGAGCATGAGAGACAGTGAGCTGTGCCATCAGCAGCCACTGCTGCAATAGGTGATGCCTATCCTCTCTTCTCTGGTTTCTCTGTCTGAGGTCTCACTGGTACGTGTGGGTTCTCAGGGGTCTGTACTGTAATGAGAATTGTTCAATATCTTCATCAAAGACAGTGGGATTGAGTGTATCCTCTGCACATTTGCAGATGACATGAAGCTGAGTGATGCAGTTGATATGCCCAAGCGACAGGATGCCATCCAGAGGGACTTGGACAGGCTCAAGAGCTGGGCCCATGTGAACCTCATAAGGTTCAACAGGGCCAAATGCAGGGTCCTGCAAGTGGGTCAAGGCAATCCCTGGTATCAATACATGCCGGGGGACAGAGGGATTGAGAGTAGCCCTGAGGAGAAGGACTTGGGGATACTGGCGGATGAAAGATTGGACATGAGTGGGCAACGCGCACTTGCAGCCCAGAAGGCCAATTGTATCTTGGGCTGCATCCAGAGAAGCGTAGCCACCAGGTCAAGGGAGCTGAATCTGCCCCTCTACTTTGCTCTGCTGAGACCCCACCTGGAGTACTGTGTCCAGCTCTGCAGTCCTCAGTATAGAAAAGACATGGGCCTGTTGGGGAGGGTCCAGAGAAGGGCCACAAAAAGGATCAGAGGGATGGAGCACCTCTGCTATGAGGAACGGCTGAGAGAGTTGGGGTCGTTCAGCCTGCAGAAAAGAAGGCTCCAGGGAGACCTTATTGTGGCCTTTCAGTTCTTAAAAGGAGCCTATAAGAAAGATGGGGAAAAACATTTTTGCAGGGACTGATGCAACAGGATGAGGGGTGACAACCTCATCACCGGGGATTCAGGCTGGACATGAGGAAGAAATCTTCTACCATGAGAGTGGCAAAACACTGGCACAGGTTTCCCAGAGAGGTGGTGAATGCACCATCCCTGGACATATGCAGGGCCAGGCTGGATGTGGTTCTGGGCAACCTGATGTAGTTGAAGATGTCCCTGCTCATTGCAGGGGGTTGAACTAGATGAGCTTTGAAGGTCCCTTCCAACACTAACTATTCTGTGATTCTATGACTCCATGATTCTCTTCTTCCCACCTGTGTGGGCACAAAGGGACAGTGGGTGAATGCAGCCAGCAGCAAGTGGGGTCTCCCCAGTCCTCCCACCATTCCATGCACACAGTGCTCCTGCAGCCTCTGCTGCCATGCGCCTCACCAGGGGCTGGGTGACAAGCCACATATGACTGTCCCAAGGTCCCACTTACACCAGAGCTAGCAGAATGCATCCCAGGGCACTGCTGTGCTCATCTTCCCCTTGCTAAGGACATGCTACCCAGTGGGCAGAAACACCCTGTGAGGACCAGCCAGAACTGAAGCGCTGGTAGTGGCAACTGCGGTGCAAATCCTGTGTCTATACAGGCCTCTATTCATGTCCAGAGATTTACTGAACAGCTTGCTCCTGCATGCACCCAGAGACCAAGAACCACCAGCACACTCCAGATCCCCCATTGTTTGTGCTCTGTGACCTCCTGAAGCACTTTCTGCACATCCTGCCCAAGGGAAGGAGTTCTGCTTTTATTGTCAGAGAAAAGCAGCAACTTAATGAAAAATACAGTTGTTGTTGTTGTGATTTTTTTTTCTTTTGAAGAAGTTTCCAAATTTATGCTAATGTCAAAGCATAATGTCAAGCATCTGAGTCATTAGGTGGCTGACAGCACATTGGGTCAGGCTTTTTATTAAAATGCATGAATCCAAAACGAAAATATTGGCAGACTTAGCATGCAGCAGTCTGGTGGGGAAATGCCCCTATCTGGGCATTTCCAACAATAGATTGCATCTAAAACAGTTCTGAGTTTGGTCCTGACCACTAATGCTCTGCACAGTCACATGAAAAGAAGTCCCTTTTAAGTCTTAAAAGAAAAACAGTTTAATCATTGTAAGAAACTATACCTTCAGGGTATCATTTCAAAAATACAGGCAGAGATTAGAAGGGATTTGTGAGATTGTGTTTATTCCCAATTTAGGTGCTTTCCATAAATTAATTATAAAAGCAAGCCCAAACCAGTCAGAAGTACACTGGGAAATTCTCAGAGTGTTAGTCATTTTCATGCACTAATATTCATGCCATCTGCCTGACTTTTTTCTATTTTTTTCTAAATGATCCATTGTTAACTGTAGCATGTTTTCTTTTGCTGCATTTAGTCCCTCTCCCCCTCACCCTGCTGCAGGTAGTTACCCTGTTGTATTTTTATTGAAAAAGCATTAAAAGGAGGAAGGCATGCTTTGTTAATTGTCACCAATGCACAGCACTGCATCACAAGGCACACACCAATCATCTTGTCATTCCTGTTTAGGGGGGTCCTCTCCCATCTGTGCATCATTGCCTTTGCAAGCTCCCCACTGCAGAAGACCAGGGGCTGGAGGACAGTATCTCCAGCAGGATGAAGAGCGTGGAATAGGGCTGCACTTGTCCTAGGTCCTTCCTGCAGCACAGTGTGATATCCTGGAAGACCCCTGAAGTTCCAGGAGTAGAGAATGTACCACACAAGGCTGAGCATTTCTCCATGCATGATATCTACATAATGTAGTCAAAGACCAACTTCTATGTCAGCCTGTAATGGCATTGGTAAAATGCAGGTGCCAAGCATCCCCCAGACAAGTCTCTTCTGGCAGCCGTTACATTTCTGAAAAGTGAGAGGAGGGAAGCTCTTCTGGTAAGAATGGGGGACAATGGGACAAGATCTTGTGACAGGATGAGATCTGCCAAAAAATGGCTTCCGTGCTGTCACCACCACTGCAGCCCACTCAGTAGTAGTCTTGGGATTAATGACCTTTCTCTTACTTTGGGAGCTGCAGCCCAGCTTAACCTAAATGGCCTTGTCCAGCAGCATTTGGCTGGGGCAGGGGACAAGGAGAGAGGAGAGCTGTTGTGGAAGGCTAGCTGCAGGGCCAGGGCTTCAGGACGTGTGTATGGGCAGCCCGATGCTTTTCCTGCAACCCAGGCAGGGACAGGGTAGAGACGGGAGCCGTGCCAAGCACAGCCACTGCTGCCACCCAGGACATGGATCTCCCTCTCCGGGCTGGCGTGGGGTCACCACCCCCTGCCTTCAGTGTTCCAAAAATGGTGCTCCCTACATGTGTCTGTGGCAGCTGCTCAGACAGCCTAATGACCAGAATCAGAGCTCACGTCTCTCCTCACTCCTCCTCTGTGCCCCACTGGGGGTGCCGGTTGGTCACACCCCATAAAGGAGTCCTCCCAGAACCCCCCAAAATCTGCAGCTGCTGTGAAAACACAAGCACCTCACGTCTGCCACCTATCCTGACCAGCCCATCATGGAAGCAGAGGTGGTGGCTTGGCTTTGTCCATTGAGCCACCTGGAAACAGGAAGAAAGGGCAGAAGTCAGCGCAGGGAAGCATCCAGGAGCTGCCCTGGCTCCAGAGCATGTCATTTAGCTGCTCCTCCATTCCCTGGCTGGCAGAAACCCAGCCCACTGCATGAAGGCAACTGGTGGCGAGTTTTATCTGTCTGCTCTGAATTCTCTCTAGGCAGAGCTTTGAGCCTCCTTTTAGAGATGGAAGCTGTCACTTTTAAGAAAGGAAAATTAAAATATTGCTGCTTAGAACAGCATTGTCCAAAGGTTTTTGTTGCTCCTAAATACAAAATCCTAGCTATCCCTTAAGAAGGATTAGAGAAACTGGTGTGGTTGAAATCCCAAATGGAGACAATATGTATTTTCTCCCTACAGGAAAACTCTGAAAATGCTTAAAAAATAATCTTGTGGTAATACTCTAACAGCCTAAGCACACATTCACCCTCCAGTAAAGGCAGACTTTCATCTGGCTAATAGACTTCTGAACAGAGCCCTGCTCCTCATGTCCCACATGCAAAATCCATGGCTGTGCAAACTGCACAGAGGAGAGGAGCCCCCTCTGCTGTGGAACAGAGAGGCAAGAGGTAATGCAGGCACACAGGCTTTGTCCCAGGCCCAGGATACAATAACTATGAACTATGGCTACCAGTTGCAGGTGCACAGTATAACAAACAAGCAATATCTCTTNTGAACCTCATGAAGTTCACGTGATGAAAGAGGTGGCTGAGCAAACTGATGAGTGGATGGACCTATGAGGTCCCTTCCTTCAGCAGTCTCAGCAGCCTGGTCCTGCCCTCCCTCATGCATAAGCAACAGTGCCCTGAGCTGCTATTGGGTAGTGCAAAGTTATGTGTGCCCCTGGTCAGACACTGTGGGAACAGAGAGCAGGAAAATGAAGACTCTTACATCCCACCAGCTGCACGTAACTGCCTGTCCTCAGCAGTTGCTCCCCAGCCTGGAGGAGTGCTCAGGTGGCTGAAAGTCAGTGCCCCACATCCCCCAATAAGTGCATTCCACTTCAGTTTCAGAATCTTCCCTCACACTGGGTGCTCTAGCCTCCTTGCACATGGGAGTGACAGGATGCAGTGAGGCAACATGGATTTGTCTCTTGCCAGCCACTGGAGCTGTAGCAGAACCCTCATTTGCAGACCTGTTTCCAGCCTCAGATGGAGTTTCATGATGTACAGCCAGTCAGTGAACCTCCTCCCCCTAGATCTTTAAACTTCACCTGGGCCAGTGAGTAAATCATCGCCACTTACCTGCTGGAGGAGAACCAAGTGTCTGGTCTGTGTGCCTATCCTGGGTTCAGCAGTAGCAGTCATTTCTCTCCTTCTTAGTAGCTGGTGCAGTGCTTTGGTGTTGACTTTTGACCTGGGAACAGTGCTGATAACACTGAAGTTTTTAGCTAGTGCTCAAATGTTTAGTCTGACCAAGGACTTTCTGAGTCTCATGCTCTGCCAGGGAGAAGGGGAGGCCAGGAGGTAGCAGAGACAGGACACCTGACCCAAACTGACCAAAGAGGTATTCCATACCACAGCACATCATGCCTGGGATGTAACTGGGAGTTACCCGGAAGGGCTGGGACCGCAGAGTTGGATGAGGTACCAGTCAGTGCTTGGGGAGGCGGGCATGAGTTATCGGTCGGCAAGTTGTGAGCAGTTGTATTCTCTTCCCTTGTTATTTCCCTTATCATTATTACTATTGGTGGTAGCAGCAGTGGTTTGTGTTACACCTTAGTTACCGGGCTGCTCTTATCTCAATCCGTGGGAGTTACATTCTTTCCATTCTCCTCCCCAGCCCTCTGGGAGCAGGGGGAGGACAAGAAGGGGGTGCGTGAGAGACTGCGCGGCTGACTGTGTTTAAACCACGACAGTGCCCATGCGGGGGGCTCCACTCCCAGGTCTCTTTCTTGGTCCACTTGGAACAAAATGGGGTTTGTCCTGCATCAGTGGGCTGTCACTCGTAATCAGTGCCCCTCAGCACTACCAGTAAGACTTCCGTCCAGCAGCTGATGAATTTTACAGACCTTAGCCTAAAAATAATACAGTTGAAGATGTTTCTGCATGAGATAAGAAGGACTGGATAAGGAAAATAGCTGAAGGGGAAAGCATTTTCCACAATGAAAAATATCACTCACATTAGGTACTGGTTAAAGGAAAGCACTGCATTAAAATCCTGTTCTTGGCCTGGTGACTTGCAGACTGAGTTACTTTCATCAAGCTCCATTTTATTCTATTAAACCAAAATGTATTTCAACCTGTCATTCCTCCCACCTGCTTTTTCCCCCCTCCTTTAAAAAACTGTCAGTCTTTACTCCAGAGATGCCTGCGACTGAAAAACATGCTTATCCCAGGAGAGGATAGTGTCTTGAGGTCACAGTTGATGTGCACTGGTGAAGCAGCATGAGGAAACCTACACTGCGTGAATAAATAAAGGACAGTAGCTCAGCCCGGACTCGGTGGAGGAGACAAGATGGACTGATCAAAAGGTCAGAGTCTTGTTTGATAATGGGGGCAGTTGTCCCAGGAGTGAAGAGGAGAGAAGAAAGTATTTGGTCTATCATTTGTTGCAGCCTCTAAACAGCAAGGTTGAGGAAGGAAGGAACACTTTTGATTTGAGGTGTACATCTCTGCAGCAAGCAGCAGAAAGGAATTAAATGTGTCTTTGTAATATAGTGGAATAGAGGGCTGGCTCCTCCTTGAAACTTGCTTTTCCCTAAAGTCTGCCTAAATATATATATATATATATATATGTATACACAAACACATATACATATGTATATTTATATAAATATACTTTTATTAATATATATTCTTATATATCTTCTAGATAATATATTTATATATAATATTTTAATACATTTTTATACCAAATATATTATAAATATATATAGAGAGGTACAAGATATTGTAGAATCTGCTAGGAAAGTCATTTAACCAAGCGTGTGTGAGCTACACAGCCACCCTGTACTGCACTACAGTGAACAGTGACCAGAATTTTCAATGCTGAGAGGCAGGCTGCATGGCCCCAGGCAGCTCCAAAGGAGAGGTCTGAAACCTGTGGCAGAAAGGTAATCTGCTCCCATGTCACCAGTGCTGTGTGTGTCTCCAGCCACATCCCCAGGGAAGCATCAGACATGAGCAGCATCCTGCTGATGGCAGGACCAAAATTCAGGGCTTCCCCCATCAGATAGCACTGGTACCAAGGTGCAGTGTCCCATGATATTCTGACCAGAGTGTGCTGCTTCCTCCGAGCTGGCACTGTTCCTCTGGCAGCAGCACTAGGCAGTCTGGTTTGGACACCACAGCTCTCCAGTCTGACTTTCTGTTTGCCAGCAAGCTGGTGGAGATGTTGGCCCTAGGGGGTCCCTAAAGCATAATGTTGGTTGCTGATCTTCCTGTGGCACCAGGGCACCTCAGCACAGAGCTGTGTACCAGTTCTGCCTATACAGAGGCTGCAGTGAGAGCAGGAGTAGGGTGTCTTGGCACTGAGGACATATAGGCTTAATGACAGAGGAGGGAGCAATTATCACCTGGTTTTGGTGTGTGGAGCCAAAGGCCAGACATGTATGCCTAAGACCTGCTGCTGAGCCAGGAGCAGAGTGCAGGCCTGGCCTGCATCACCCTTAAAACCATCCTTCTTCCCTCTCAGGCAAGGAGCTTCGGCTGCACTGTTGGCTTAGCAGGCTTGGCAGACCCTGGAGGTTCAGACCTTGATCTTTGCCAAGCAGTAGTCACTTGCTATGACTCACTTGAAGAGCATGGCTGGGATTTAACTTGCTGTGCTTTGCCCACCTTCCTTAGCTGCAGCTCAGAAGACACCATTACCTGCCCACTCTGGAAATCTTAAGAAAAATTTGTCTAACTATCAATTTTGTTTCCAGGCTCCAACCCTGGTCTCAGCTGAGAGGAGGTGCACCACCTCTGGTCCCCTCCAGACATGCGGGATCTCATGTACTCCTATAGCCTCTGGTAGCCTGAGCAGCCTCCACCTGCAGTAGGAGGGTCACCTGCCTCACATGCTGCAAGTGTAGAGGCATGGGCTTAGGCCCCAGGTGCCCATGTTTGGGGTCACAATCCCCAAATGAGCTGTTGAGCTGATCCCAGCAAGCAGTGGATGTAATTGCAGCTGTGGTGCTAGCACATAGCAGGACAAAATTAGCTGTCTTTATCTCCTACCATTTTCCTTCCACAGCAGCTCAAGAGCAGACTGTGCCCTGAGGAGTTAGGTCCTGTCTGTGGTGACCTTTGCAGACCCACAAGCCTTGGGACGGCCTCACTCTTGCCAACAGATTTTGTTCCACCCACATGTCACTGAATGGCTCTTCCAAGAGTGATGAGTTTTTGCCCTGTGAGTGAACCAAGACAAAAGCCAATCCAAGGCTCAGTTTGCCTGAATCCCTGGATGGGGACACCTCAATGCATCAACCTTTCACAGGCCAGATCAGCAAGGAAAGGTTCTCTCACACTGCCCTGTTCCACATCCACCTTTAAGATGGGACTGCATTCTTCTGCCATCAAGTCACCAACACACACCAGAGACTGGTTTCTTCCCAGAACTGGGTTTGATTTTTGTGGGAAGGAATCCCTTCTTTCTCAGCTGGTCCTTACAGGTTGTCTTCCAAATATCCCTACAATCTGTCAGCTAGCAGAGGTTCAAAGGGCTTGATCCAGCATCCACAAAAAGACTTCACATGGAAACAGGGTTGATTCAGCTCACAGTGCGTGCATTGGTCTGGAAGACGATCTCTGCAGTAAATTGAAATGATTGAGGCTGGATTAAATCTTGCCCCCTTTCTCAGTATTGTGGCACAAGTCTCCTGCAGGTGTTCTGCAGGAGGAAATCTCTTTCTTTGCAAGAGTTATTACAAAAGGTGAAAAATACAATAAGCTAATGAGTCATGAGTAAGGGAAGCTGCCCACATGGATGAGGCTCTGTGGGTTGATTGCTGCTGCCAAAACATCAGTGGGTGCACATTCTAAAGCAATGCTGGAGCAGGAGGACCTGCACCAATGTGAAAGCTTGTCTCCAGCATTGACTTCCTAATCACAAAGTCCTGCAAAAATTAATTTGCATACTGTTTGTTAGGGCTTAGGCAGAACATAAGCTCTAAAAGCCCCACTGTATGAGAAATTCAGCACTTGCTGAAGCAGGCTAGGCAAAGCTTCTCTTCCTCCTCCTCTTAGCTTGTGCGTGTCAAGAGGCTTTTACATGCACCTGGTGGATTTTACATGCACCGTGGGGTTTTTGTCTTATAATTATTCTTTTAATAATTTACTTTCAATGAAAGAACAAGGTCAACTCAAGCTGCAAAAGATTTCTTTTAAATACATACACATTCTGAGGGGTTTTTTTTAACTTTAAAATTACATTAGCAAAACTGCCTCAGCTAAAGGTAGGAAGCACTACCTAAAGTGGATGTTCCACGTGGATTGTATTCCTCCTCTTCTTCTATAATGCACTGATTTGGTACCTGAAGTCCTCTGCTGTTTTCTTCTTTTCAGGTGAGAGAAATCCAAAGCAGTTTAGACTACTACCCAACCTGGGTGTGCCCCCTGACAGGCAGAACTATCTCAGAGGAGCGCAGGGGCCTGAAAAGCCCTGGTCTGGACAGAAGTTTGAGGCAAGAAGGTGCAAGCTGGTGGCTGCATGTCCCTTCAGCTCCTTGCTGCTGGCATGAATGAGGGCACCGTGGAAGGAAAGAAAACCTCATTGTCATGGCATAGTTCTTCCCCTTTTGGGGAGCAGGGGTTTACACTGGCCTCTGTGCAGTTCCTGCTGACAGTGCCCAGCAGCACAGAGGGGACTGACAGAGCACTCACAGCTGTGCAGCACTGTTCTGCACTTCAGATGGGGAAAGTTTTGTCTGCAATCCTGAGTGGCTCTTAACTGTCTTCACTGTGTCCACTGGTACTGATGCAGACTCTCAGACAGCTACAACTGCCTGTGTCACTGCATGGCACATCAGCCAGTAATTGCACTTTTCTGCATTGCAAAATGATTATTAGCACCTCAGTTCATTATCAAAGCAAATTTAATTTTTCAATGTAAAGGAGCCAGTTGTATTTATAAAGGAAACACTGTTGATACAGCCAGAAAAAATTAATTCATGACAAATGTAAGGAAAATTAATAGTATTTAACCAGGACAATATTTGACTGTGTCTAATTGTGCTTTGCCAGGTAAAATACACTATCTTTGAAAAGTCCTGACAGAGATTCTGGCAGAAGCATTTTACACTTCTGATGAAACTGCATTTAAACATTGGGGGTTTTTAATTAACCTTATACCAGTCTGGTCAAATCATACAAAAACTGTTGTGGAAACTCAGTAATCTCCAGTGTATTTGTGCACTGGCAGAACTGTTGTGTACATTCAGGAGGGCCTTGTCTAATTCAAATGCATTGAGGCAGAAAAAATGAAAAGGAAGAGGAGAAAACACAGCAAGGGCAGAACTGCCTTGAAGTGCCCCTGGACTGCAGGTGTGGATCCTCGTAGGGAGCACAGTGGCATGGACATACAGACACCAGCCAGATTCAGCTGAGGTCACATCTCAGAAAACATCCACCACTGCTTCTCTCTGCCAGTCCTCCCTGCACTGTTGGGGTGTCCACTCATACATGAGAAGCAGAACAGAAACTGCAAGCAGGAGACTAATGGGGTGGATGATTCTGCATTTCCCTTTGAAGGGGAAGCCAAAGAACCAGGCTCTACCCCAAGGTCTGTTCACCACACAGGGCTTGCTCCTGCTGGTGCAAATGGTCTCCTACAGCTGGAGTCCCTGCACCTTTCCATATGCTCTGGACTGCCTTCCTGTATTTTTCTGTGGTAGGCCGATAGGAAGAGCACCACTGCATAGCAGCAAAAGTCCAAAGGCTTCTCACTGGACATGAACTCACGTTCACTAAGGGCAGGACAAGACCCCTGGTGATCTCCACCAGGCATGGTCTTCCCTGGCAGATCCCTCTCCTTAGGCTTACCATGGCAAGTGAAGCCTGCAGACACACGTGGTCACAGGGACCCCAAAAGTGGAAGGTTCAGCAGGTGTTGAGGCATTTGGGGTGGGAAAATCTCATAGAGACACGTAAGGATCTCTAGTTCTTCTACGAATTTTACCAGCAAGAACATGCTGATACAGGTGACATTTTGAATGATGGGGTGGTTGTGAATAGCAGGAACAGGTTCAGTAGAAGAAGAACAAGTTCAGCTGAGGCCTAGGTGCCTGGTCCTCCAAAGCTTTCCACATCCGAGCTGTGGCCCAGCCCCTCGACAGTACCAGCTGTCAACAGCAGCAGGAGAGCTGCATCATTTGGGTGAACAAATCCCACAGGATGGGATTTTGTCTTGTTAATACCTTCCCCATTACACTTGAGCAGAGGTTTCTCAAGCAACTAGTTCTTGTGGGTACTATGGCCTTATCCAGCACTCTGGCACCAAATGACATGTCAGATTCCTGCTGTGCTCAGTGGGTTGATGGCAGTGTGTACCTCTGAGCCACCCTCAGGTCAAAGTTGTATCATGTCCTATTTGCACCCATGTTATCTGCTTGCTGCAGCCAGTGCCAGAGATGGGAGCAGCATGGTGCTGACTGGGGCTGCCTGCTGATGGGTTGATGCTTCCTGCTCTTGGGGAGATTCAAAGTTTGTCTGAGCTTTGGAAAGGCAACCTGCAGGGCCCCAGTGAATGAAAGCACCAGGCAGGCAGGGCAGGCTCCCCCATTTCCCTTGTGGGGTGTGGGTGCTGCAGAAAGAACATCTACCTCCTCGGTGTCCTTCCCCAGCCCTGCAGACAGGCCCAGTCTCTCACCCTGCCACAGCACTCAGCTCTCCTCAGGACAGCTTGGATATGCACTGTCTTCCCAACTCGGCCTGCCAACTTGAAGCCAATTTGCATTGGATAATTGTTTTCAATTAAGTGATAACAATCCTGTTCTGAACAGAAATAATCTTGTCCAAAGGCCAAACAGTTTATCCTGTCTTGGAGATGAGGCTGCAGCTTTGTGGAGGCACACATCAGTGTCAGTGCCGTTATGCAGTCCCATGCTGACTAATTCAGCCCTCTCAAATCAGCACACCATGGCCCCTGGTGCACCCTCCAGGCTCCCCACCAGGACCCATGGCTCCTGTGCAGGCCCACAGGCACACCAGGTCCCCCAGTAAGAAAAGGGGCTTTGCAACCCTGGCAGTTTTATTCCTGCCTCCAGGAGGGAGCAGAGATATTTCCCATCTGCTGGTCTCACTTGCCCACTGGCTGCCTTCCTCCTGCAGCACCACCTGGAGCAGGCACATGGTCTGCACAGCAAGGGCAGCCAGAACAGAGGTGTGCACCAAAACAGCCCAAATCTCCTGCAGCCCTGATGGAGAGGACTCAGGTGTGTCTCGTGCAAAGCTTTCTGCTCAGCATCTTCCCTGCTTAGAATGTCCGGCCTCTGCAGGAACCAGCAGCAGGAGTGTCCTTGTGCCCTATGTGAACCAGCCTCTTGGTGCTGCTTGTATGCACTATCTTTTGCCCTTAAAAGAGGCAAGAGCCACTGAGGGTCACTCACACACAGTGTGCAGTGAGTGTGGATTGGTGACCTTCCCCAGTAGTGAATGTAGGCTGTCCATCTTTAACTTGGCTGTCATGAGAAAACACAGACAAGAATGCTGCCACTAAAGTACAGAGTTGGCTGGGCTGTATCCTGGCCTCATGTGGGGCAAGGATCCACCCCAACCAAAATATCTGCCTGCTTATAGAGTCATAGAATCACTGAACTCCAGAACACTTTGGGTTAGAAGCCACCTTCTAAGCTCATCTGGTCCAACACTCCTGCAATGAGGAGGGACATCTTCAGCTAGCTCAGAACCACATCCAGCTTGGCCTTGAATGTTTCTGGAGATGGCTCATCCACTGCCTCTTTGGGCAGCCTTTGACAGAAGTCATGGGAATTTGGTTGTGAGATCTGGAGGGTCTGACCAGCTCCAGTACAGGAAGGGATAGACACAGCTGCAGTCGAGGGCTGCAGTTGAGGGCTGCCTGTGGTGCTTGTCACTGTGCCTCAGAGACAGCCATGGAGCCAAGCTGAACCTGCTGGGGCAGTTGTACATGTACAGATTTATGTTCCATGCTTTCCTGTGTGGAAGTTGGCATGGGTTTGTTGGTTTGGGTTTTTTTTAATCCATCAAAGCCCAGTCAGTTGGGAAGACTGGAATCCAGAGCTCCTGCAAGTGAAAAATGGCAAATCCAATATCTTTTTAGTAGTGTTTTTATATTCAAATTAGACATAATCTCCATGAATAAAATTACTGTTCCCAAAGGGATCATGCCCAATTTAAATGTATAAAATGTCATTAAAAGGGCACTGACTTGCTATTAAAATTTAACTCCAGCAAACCCCCAATGTCATTTGTATTATAGTTTTACAATTAAGCCAGAGATGTTGGAAATAATAGTTTTGATGTACAATCTGGTACTATACAGTAGGAGTGCGTTGTTCCTAAGAAGACTATAGTCAGACCCATAGCTGGAAACATGGCCACACTGGATCACTGATGTCACCAGCACTGGCTACAGCTCTGGGGAGGAGTTCAGCCATGGCACTGCTGAGAGGTATCTGGTCAGGAGCAGGTCTGGAGAACTGCACCTTTGACTCATGCTTGCAGTGACCTATTTAAGACCAAGAGACCAATGGCTGCAGCAAAGATGAGGCTAGCGCAAGATGCTGTGTTGCTGGAAAGACTCCATACATGAGGCCCATGAAAGCTGTTCCAGGACTGGGCCAGGCAAAAGATGCAGATCCCTTTCCTTGCAGTTTTGCTGTCCCGGAAGTACTGCTCCTGATCATGTGGTACCACTGAAAACATCCCAGGGTATTCTTCCTGCCCTGCCCCTGGAAGCACAGCTCAGTTGGATCCCAGGAGGGTGAGGTGCAGCATCCATCGAGGCTGGTGTGTGCATGCTGGCTGTGCATTCATGCTGTGGGGATGGCTCACTTCAGCCGCAGTTGTCAAAGATGAGGAGCAAGGCACAGACAGTGCAAGGAGCAGCTTGGCTTTGTTCCTGGCATTGCCTCTGGTCAGCTGCACTGGTGCTGCATGCTATGGTGTGGCTGCACAGGGAGGATGGTGGTGCTCTTAAGGGCAGAAAAACCCCAGCAGGGATCTTCCCCAGGCAGCTGGTGCACTTAGGAAGCAGCTAAAAGTGGCCACAGGATGAAGCGAGGCCAGAGAAGAAGATCTGCCCTGCATGATGCTGCACCAAACAGCCTGGGGAGGTGGTGCCAACGCTAACCTCCTTGTTCCCAGAAGAGGTGTAGCTTGTGCAAGGCCATTATGCAGTCCAGAAAGCCAACCGTATCCTGGGCTGCATCAAAAGAGGCGTGAGCAGCAGGTCAAAGAAGGAGATCCTGCCCCTCTACTCTGTTGTCATGAGACCCCACTCAGAGCACTGTGTACTGTTCTGGTGCCCTCAACATAAGAAGGACAAAGAGATTCAGAGCAGCTCTGTGGAGAAGTCCTTTGGGTCTTGGTCAATGAGAAACTGAACATGAGCCAGCTTCAGTGTGCGCTTGCAGCCCAGAAAGCCAACTGCATCCTGGGCTGCATCAAAAGGACCATGGCCAGCAGGTCGAAGGAGGTGATCCTGCCCCTCTACTCTGCTCTCATGAGACCTCACTTGGAGCATTGTGTGCAGTTCTGGTGTCCTCAACATAAAAAGGGCATGGAGCTGTTGGAACAAGTCCAGAGGAGGGCCACGAGGATGATCAGGGACTGGAGCATCTCCCATATGAAGACAGGCGGAGAAAGTTGGAGCTGGTTGGCCTGGAGAAGAGAAGGCTGCATGGAGACCTCATAGCAGCCTTCCAGTATCTGAAGGGGGGCCTATAAGGAGGCTGAGGAGGAGCTCTTCACTAGAGACTGTAGTGATAGGACAAGGGTAAGGGGTTTAGACTTAAACAGGAGAGGTTTAGATTGGATATAAAGAAGAAATTCTTTACTGTAAGGGTGGTGAGGCACTGGAATGGTTTGCCCAGGAAAGTTGTGAATGCTCCGTCCCTGGCGGTGTTCAAGGCCAGACTGCACAGAGCCTTGGGTGACATGGCTAGGTGTGAGGTGTCACTGCCCATGGCAGGGGGGTTGGATCTAGATGATCTTAAGGTCATTTCCAACCCTAACTATTCAATGATCCTACGACATAGAGCTGCTCAAGCAAGTCCAGAAGAGGCCACAGGTATGATTAGGGGGCTAACACTCTCCCTAACAGATGGTGACAGTGCTGAGCCTTGTTGTCATGTACTACAGTCCAAAAGCAAACCCAGGTAATCCTAGGAGGTGCCAGCAACCACTGGAATGGCCTGGCCTGTCCCAGACACAGGCTTCAGCTTTTATTGAACACTGAACAGCCTAACCAAGGCAGCTTCTTACTCGATGTGCCAGCAAACTGTGCCTGAAAAAAGGATGCAACCAATATTTCCTGCAAAATCTGAGAACCTGAAGCCCTCAGCTAAGGTTAGCAGGAGCTGGCCCTCTGGCAAACTGGTCACTGAGTCCAGAGCCTATGCTGGCCTCAGGCATCTGACACTTGGGCCTCTTTTGCTGAGATCTGGAGGAGAAAAAGGAATCCAAGCAAGCTCTGCACATCCTTTCCAGACAGCACTTGCTGTCACATAAAGTGCATGTGATCCCTGGGAGAGGAGCTGCTGTGCGATCAAGGTATCTGTCACCCCCCCCCCCAGGCCATGCCAGGTCACTCAGTNCATCCTTTCCAGACAGCACTTGCTGTCACATAAAGTGCATGTGATCCCTGGGAGAGGAGGTGCTGTGCGATCAAGGTATCTGTCCCCCCCCCCCCCCAGGCCATGCCAGGTCACTCAGTGGAGCTGTGGACTGAGGCCAGCCTGGGGAACCACCACCAGTCCTTCCTCTTCTTTTTGCTCCAAAGCCCAGCCCTTTGGAAAAGCTGGGTGCTTGCTCTGTGACGGCCTGGCCTGGCCATGGAAAAGGCAGGAGGCAGGGAGAGGAGCAACCATCTCTCCATTCCTGCAGCCAGCCATGGCCCATGACCTCAGCAGACCTGGCGCAGTTTGCTTCTACGAATCAACATGACAGCATGCACACAAACATGTGTTCCACTGGAACAGACTGCTCAGAAAGCCTTTGCTCTTTGCCAAATAATTACAATGCACTAAAGAGTATAATCAATATTTAAATATGCATTTAACTGTCACTAACTGTTAAGTAAACAAGGGAATGAACATGCATGTTATAAAATACATGTATTTAACTAACATGAAATTAATGGGGCAAAACAGTCAAAACTTTTTTTTTTTTAATTTCTTCTGGAAACAGAACACCTTCCAAAGCATTTTAATTAATGCAGTAATATTCTGAAAACAAAGACCACATTCAATATTTTCATTTGCTTCTTTTTCCCAGAGAACAGAAAAAGCAATCCTCCATGTAGAAGAGCACTGTTAAGCAAAACAGAATATGCAGACCCCTGGGACAGCTGCAATTGAGCAGTACAACAAGAGAAAAGTAAATACCCCTCTGTGGACTTCGCAAGATCCAATTCAGTTCCTGGCCTTGACCCCAGCAAGGTGACGCTGCAGCCTCTGGAGACTGTGCAGGCAGTACCATGGGGAGCAGCACCAAGAGGACTCTGCGCAGCACTGCACAGGGACACAGAGGTGCTGCAGCAGAGGTGGCCTTGGAGGCTGCTGCCATAGGCTGCCCTCATGGCCATGCTGCTTGCTACCCCAGGGAGAGAGTGGTCCCAGCCACACTTCCTCAGCAGCACCCAGCATCATGGCATCCTCTGCCAGTCTCCTCTCTTGTCATCTGTCTGGCAGTTGCCTGAATTACTGCTGGAGCTCATAAAGTACATGCAAACAGCCTGCAAAATGGGAAGCATTCATCTGAGACATGCAGCCCAAACATCCTGCTCATACTGCCAACGGATCATTTAGCCTTGTCATTGTGTGAGGGTGAGAGTTTTTCACTGCTGTGATATTTTCCCATTAGCCATTACAAGGAGATGCACCTGAAGGGAACAAGGGAAAGTTTCTCCTATGCATGAGTGAGCTGCAAAGGCCAAATCAAAAGGACAGGTTGTGCCCTGGGTAATTCTTACCTTGATTTTCATGTTAAAACATGATAAGCCATGTAATAAAAACCTTGTTTCCATTCCACACCCTCATATCCTCAGTACTGGAGACCTTTATCATGCCCAGCCATGAACACCACTAAAATTCCAGTAGGGTGCCCTCACTCCCTGCCCAGTGCTGTTTCTACACCCACAATAGCAGCTCTCAATGGGCAGGTGTCTCCTGTCACACCAGGGCCACTATCACGCCCCTGTGGTCATGGCAAGTTGGAGAGGTGCAGCAAAGCCTCAAAGCATGGTAATGCAGAGAAAAAACAGATCCCGGGGACCACACCATAGATGAGCATGAGAGACAGTGAGCTGTGCCATCAGCAGCCACTGCTGCAATAGGTGATGCCTATCCTCTCTTCTCTGGTTTCTCTGTCTGAGGTCTCACTGGTACGTGTGGGTTCTCAGGGGTCTGTACTGTAATGAGAATTGTTCAATATCTTCATCAAAGACAGTGGGATTGAGTGTATCCTCTGCACATTTGCAGATGACATGAAGCTGAGTGATGCAGTTGATATGCCCAAGCGACAGGATGCCATCCAGAGGGACTTGGACAGGCTCAAGAGCTGGGCCCATGTGAACCTCATAAGGTTCAACAGGGCCAAATGCAGGGTCCTGCAAGTGGGTCAAGGCAATCCCTGGTATCAATAC
>NDXB01012291.1:101514-114882 GCA_002631895.1 Agapornis roseicollis | reverse complement strand
GGTTTTTTGGCCCCTTTTGTCCGGCTGCGGGCGGGGGGGGGGGGGGGGGGGGGGCCCCGGCCCGGGGGGGGGGGGGGGGGGGGGGCACGGCCCCTGGGCAGCGTCACTGCTCCTTCTTGGAGGCTGCTGTCGTCTCGTCCTTATTGGCCCCTGGCCCCTCCGCGGGGGTTGAGCTCTCCTCATAGCTGGGGGTGAGAGGGACAAGAGGGAGGAGTGAGCGGGGCTGGCTCTGCTCTGGGGACAGAGATCTCTGCCCTAGTGCAGTGGCTTGGCCATGCCAGGCTCCAGCCATTGCCCCCCAGTGCAGGAAGCCGGATGGAGCAGAGCCCCAGCATGGTCCCCACAGACACCTCCGGGGATGGGGAGGACATCCCCAAGCCGAGCCAGCTCTGTGCCCACCACACAGCACACCATTAGATAACCTGGACAGCACCACGTCGGTGCCAGAGGGGTTGGTTAACGGGGGGAGCCATAGCAAGACCAACAGCGCTGACACCCCAGCAGTCTCACTCTTCTGGCTGCAAACCCCCCCATACCCCAGCACTGGCCCTGGGGCCTTGGCAGAGGAAACCCAGGAGCGCTGCCTGCCAGCAGGAAGCACAACAGGAGCAGAGACATCAAATCTCCCCCTTCACTGTAGGAACCAGCCCCTACCTGGCCAGAGAGACAGACAAAGGGCACCGCCTGCCACTGCTACATGGCACTGGGGCTTTGCTGCCGGCGTCGGCGGGGACAGGACAGTTTCTGCTGCATGGAATCAGCCAGGCTGGCTGGCGAGCCAGACACGGTGGGGAAGTGGGTAAGTCGTGGTGTGTGCGGCAAGATTTCAGCAGAGGACTCATAGCTGCGGGACAGAGAGGAAGCAGGAGGGGAAAGGGAGAGGATGAGGACAGAAAGGAGGGAGGGCAGAGAGAGAGAGAACAAGCAGAAGAGTTTTGGAGTGAGACCGCTGCAACCCCAGCACCCTGTGCAGGCAGCCCAGGGCCCCGCCAGCCACCTGCACCAGTGAGCACAGGCTGGGGGGGCTCCTGCCTGTGCTGCCCTTGCCTGCAGACCCCAGGGTAAGGCACAGCGGGGGCTGAGACCCAGGAAAAGGCAGCTCCTGCTGGCATGGATGAGCCAGGCAGCCGGAGCCCATAGGAGAGCAAGCCTGGGGATGGGAAAAGCAGCAGCAGAGCAGCCCAGGGGCCACACAGGCAGCAGAGCGATGCAGCAGACCCTGCTCAAGGACAGATCCCTCACTGCTGACAGCTGACGGGGGCAGAGTGAAGGTTACTGCCTGCCTGGGGAGGCTCAGCAAGGCTGGGAGCCACAGCACTGATCCCAACGTCACCCACCTCTGCTCCATCAGCACCCTGCAGCACAGATCCTGCCCGCAGCGCTGCCTCTATTTGCTCCCGCATCAGACTCTCACTGCCCTCTCCCAGGGCAGCTGACGGCTGCTGCAAGACACCACATGCAGGCAGCTTGCTGGGTGCTGGGGACACAGGGCACGGGGATGGGGGGGGGGGAAGCAGAGCACACCAGAGCCACGCAGGGGAGATCCACCTGGTGGGACTCCTGCAGTGGGAGCTCTCCAGGCAGAGACCAATCCCTTCCCGCTTCCTCTGCCTGCCACTGGAAGGACTCCAAGGGGAGCTGGACCCAGGCCCATCGGGGATGCAGCCCCCCAGCCTCCTGCCCTGACAGCACTCAGCAAGCAGCCTCTGGTGCCAGTGCTCGGTGGGGCTCTGAGCCCCAGGCTCCCTGGTGCCAGGCCGGGCTCGCAGCTCATCCATCCCTCCCCTGTTTCCTGGCACGGGAGGCGCTGCTGCTGCTGTCAGCTCTGAGTCACGGCCCCGGGAGAGCAGCAGCAGGATCCCAGGTGCACAGGAAGGACGATCCCAGGACACTCAGCGCCTGCAGCAGCGATCTCAGAAGCCAACATCAAAGGGCAGGCAGGTGCGGCAGGGCTGGGAGCCCGCTGACAGCGCTGGGAACACGCTCCCCTGCATCTCCCAGGGGAAGGGAAGGAGCAGGGGAGGACAGACAGCTCCTGCTTTCCCTCTGAGCAGGGGCACTGCAGAGTGGGGAGGCTGGAGAGTGCACGGCCCTGCTTGGAGATGGACGTTCCCTTCCCTCATCTGCTTCAGATACCCTCAAACAACTGCACAGCTTGAGAACAAACAGCTCAGAGCAGAGGAACAGCTCCCAGGCAGGCCAGGCCACACTGTGCAGCTCAGAGGGGACGGTGCAGGCAGGAGACCCGAGCTGCCCACTGACAGCGAGCCTGGGGCATGGCAATGCTGTGAGAACCACAACAGCACAGCCCAGGTCCCTTTCCCTGCACCCCGGGGCAGGGAAACTGCTGCAAACCCGGATGTTCACCCCAGGAGGGAGGCTGGGATGTGCTCGAACCAGCCCTGGCTGCTCTCGCAGCAGCTCCGGCTCGGTTCTCCCCACCCAGAGGCCCTGGGACACAATGACTGAGTCTCTGAGCTCCAGGTGCGTGTCCCACCCTCCCCTGCCTGCCGGCACACGGGCAGGCTTTGTCACCAGGGCGGAAAGCACCACCAGATGCTGCCTGCCTGCATGGCCCCGGTGCAAGCACGGACCCGCTGCCTCCACCCAGAGCGTGCCCGGAGGAACCCGTCCCTCCAGCTGTGCCCGGGCACATCTGCTCGCCCCGCGCCCGCCTCCCGCTCACCTGAACAGTTCAGTTACTTCTCCCTTTGCCAAAGCCACAAGCAGCGGGAACCCGATGCAGGCGGGGACCAGGTAGAGCAGAGCGGGCTGTTGGGGAGGAAAGCACCTGTTAAACCAAACCACCTTGGGAGGCCTTTAAAGCAAGCTGGCCCTGGCCCCTCTGCACTCATGGTGTCTGGTACAGCACTGCACAAGGGTTAATGCCCCAGGAAGCGGCTTCCGGAGCCAAGTTACAGCTGCAGCAGCACAAAGTCCTCACCATGATGTCCCCTGAACACACTGAGGACACCTGCAGAGACCAGAGAGAGCACCCATAAAGTATGGGCTCCCAGGGCCCCTCTGAAGGACAGAGGATGGGACTTCATGGGCAGCTCGGTTCCACAGAGCCACAAAACCACAGGGCAGCCCAGCCAAAGTCCTTGTCCTAAAGAGGGCTCTGCTCCAGCCAGGCACACAAGACTTGTGCAGGGAAGGTACAGGCAGACACTGGAAAAGCAACGTGGGAGAAGGAATGCATCTGCTTTTCCCTGGCACAATACAGGAACCTCATGGAGTGTCCCACTTGGGATGTGCGTCTCATGGCAGAGCTCACCTGGGCGTGCTTGAAGATGTGCATGATGAATATGGTCAGGCCCAGCCCGAAGATGTAGGCCACAAAGCTGGTGTAGAAATACGTGTGTGTGTTCTTCTTCAAGCTGCAGGAGAGAGCAGAGCTCAGTGACCCTGGGTCTGGGATGTCAGTGGCCGAAATGGAACTGGCCCAGTGCTTCTGAGCATCTCCCACTGTGCTGGGGTGTGGGAGCTATGCTCTGCTCACGCCCCCAATCCCATGGGAATGGATGAGGTGACACTCAGTTGAGGGGCTGGGGAAGGGCAGGAGGCACGAAATCCTGCTGCTGAATGGCTACTGTGGGAGGAATCAGTGCTGGGACCCTGGGAGATGGTCCCAGCTTCCTGGGGGATGTGTGGCCTGTCCCTGGCACCCTGCTCTCAGCTTGTGCTGCTTCCCTGCAGGGCAGGCCATGGGAACTGGGATTCCCAGCAGGTGCAGGCAGGATGTGGGTGGAAGCACCTGGGAACGCTGGCACAGAGCAGAGGGGCTGTGCCACAGCACTGGGGCTGCAGCACCACGGTGGCGACTTTCGGTGTGGGGCAGCTGCCAAGAGCTGTGTCCCACTGTGGGGGCAGCTTCCCCGTGTAGGGAAGAGCTGCCTCCTCCAGCGGCAGCCCAGAGGCAGCCAGCGCTGCTGGGCACCCATCCTCATCCACGAGCACCTCCTGGGTGCCAGCACCCCCAGCTCTGTCCCACACCATCCCTGCCCCAGCACCGCAGCGCTGCCCTGTCCCGGTGCCAGGGAGCTGGTGAGGCTCTGCGGGGCTGCACTGCCCACAGCACCGTCTATGAACTCAATCACCCCCCACAGCTGGGGACTTGCCCGCCAGCCCCGCTTCTATCTGCTCCTCCAAGAGCTTCCCTCGCACCCTTCTGCACTGTAACGGCCACGCTGCTGCCACCAAGCCCCGGAGGGGAACACTCAACTCTGCTCCCCCTTCCCCTTCCCCTTCGGCTCTCCAAAAGCAGCCCAAATCCGCAGCAAACCCCACCGTGCCCAGACCCTTCCCACCAGCCGCTCACCTGATGTCAAAGCGCAGGAGCAGGGCGATGAAGATCCCTGCGGGGAGAAGGGGCCGGTGAGGGGCTGCGGGCCCAGCGGAGCCTGCGGCGCCGTGCCCGGGCTCACAGTGCCCTCCGGCGGCACAAGGCAGCAGCGCAGCCCCGGGACCGGGGGAGACCCCCCCATCCTACACAGCCCGCACCCCACGGAACCTCCGACCGCCCGTACGGCCCCCAGCAGGGGATCCGCAGGGCTCTGCATGGCCCAAGGCAGAGCGAGGCACCCAGGCGGCCCGTTCCGATCGGGGGCTCCCGGCCATGCTCCCCCCCTCTTCTGGCCTCACCTGGAATGACAATGTCTCCCAGGCCCAGCATGGCGAAGTTGTCGGCTTCCAGCCCCTTCTCCAGCAGGTCCTGAGGGAAAACCACTGCGAGGAGCAGAGAGAGGCACAGTGAGGGGGGAGCATCTGTGCTGAGAGACCCCAGCACTGCTGAACCTGACACAAAGGGACCAGAGCAGAGCCTGTCCCTGCCCTCAGCCCCCTCCTCACCTGCAGCTCCCCTGGTTCCCCTTTCCTGGGACAACTCCAGGCATCAGGATGAAATCCCAAGGGGTTTTCAGCCAGCCCATGAGCAGGTTCCAACCCCAGCTCCAAGGACCCAACCTACAGCTCCACAGCAGCACAAGTTCACCTTCCTGCTGCATTAGAGGGGTCTGTAGGGCTTTTTGCATCATTTTCTCCATAAGCTGCTAAAACTGCCCACTCTGAGGATGCACCTAACCCAGCCAGCCCAGGGCAATGGAACCAGCCCTCTCCAGAGACCCTGCACCACACAGCAGCCTAAGGGGACACAAGCAGGAAACCTTCCTGCACGCATCTCACCTCCGAGCCTCCTCCAGGAGCACATTCCCCCCCTCCAGCACACAGGGAGCCTCTACTCACGTTTTATTGGGGCCTCGAATGATTTGGCAACTGTCACCATCACGTTGGTGCCAAAGACCTAGGGACAAGCAGAGGAGGCCATGGTGACCACAGCAGCACAGGAACAGGCACATGCTCAGCTACAGCCTCACCTCCAGGCCCGGAGCAGCCTCAGTGGCAGAGAATAGCCAAAGAGGGGCAAAACCAAGCCACATGCAGGCAGGGGGGCCCTGAAGTGAGCCCACAGCCCAGGGGAGAGGGCTCAGGACTGTGCCTGCGGAGGTGAGCATGGGCAAGGAGCTCCCTGCAGATCCCAGCCAGCAGCAGGCTGCTGCCCATGAGCCCCATCAGGGACCAGAGCAGTTGCCAGCTCAGCTGCATTTTCTCTGAGGTCATTTATTTGCTCTGCACTATCAGCTTTAAACACTGGCATCGTTTGGAGGTGGATGCCAACACCCAGGTCAATCACCCTCATTGCTGTTCCTTTTCATCCCCCAGCCTTCAGGCTTGGCCATACCAAAAGCAGGGCACAAATCAGGTGCTGGTGAGGACTGGGTGAGCAAAATCCTAGAGACAGTGATTGAACAGAAACCTTAAAGCAAGTATTGGACATCCGATTAAAGCCCGTAAGGTGCCGCAAGCTCTGGGCATTGCCATGGGGTGACAGGATCGCACACTGGGACCAGGGAAAAGCATCACATGCAAATCCGCCCCAAGACTATGAAAGGAGCAGCAACATGGATGCACTGAGGAGCTCTCCTTCCTCCCTGAAACCCTCCTTGGATCTCACTGGGATTACACCCATGCTAAACCCAAGCAACCCTGCACAGGGAACAATAAGAGGGGCTCCACTTCAGGCCAGCCCTTCTGTGAGGCTCTGGCAAGAGTGAGCAGTGAGAGGCACAGTGTGGCTGTCTCTGAAGCACCAGAAGACACTGGCACCCCGAGCAGGGCACGAGGCACCGGGTGCACTGAGCCAGGAGAGCTGAATCCTCCCCAGCTGAGAGCAGGGCAGGAAGTGGCAGAGGCCAAGGAACCACAGAGCTCACTCTGTTAAGGAGCCTGTGACACAGGGGCAGCTCCAGCCAAGTACACAGCAACACACAGCAGCCAGGCTCAAATAGGAAAGCATTATTCAGGCAGCTGCAGAGCTGCTGGACAGACCTCAAGGTATACAAGGCTCTCTGGAGTTTGGAAAGGCAGTAATTCAGGAGGTGGAGGCAGCAGGAAAGACTGGGGAATATGGACATTACAAGGAGCAATATGCACTCAGGTCCACTGCAGAGAGATAGGGAAATCCCCCACATGAAGCTAGCAGGGCAGGGCACTGGCTGAGGGGAACAGACTGGAGACATCCCCGTGTTTGATCCTCTGTGCATGAGAACACAGGGATGCTGATGGAGCTGGCACATGACAGAGCGCAACCATACAAGCAGGATCAGTGAGCCCCAGAGCAGCCTTGCCCTCCAGCCCACCCCGCAGCTCTGTCAGGCATTGGCAGGACCTCGGTGGGGAACACAGGTCACCAGAACTGGATATGCCACAGAGCCAGGTCCTCCCCAGCAGCCCTGGGAGGATCCCTGCCAGCCCTGCGCTCTTTAAGCCAGAGATGAAAAGGAAAGGCATTCACGGAGCCATGCTGCACCCGTTTGCCTCCATCATCACACCTCTTCGGGCTCAGAACATGGAAACCCTGACTACAAACGTGTGGCCAGGCAGCGTGCAGCCTCCAGAGGGGCACAACACCGGGCACGTGCCCCCCCCGGCAGCTGCACCAGCGCCCACCCCAGGACTGCCCCTGTTTACCCAGAAGACGTCGTAGATGAAGAGGCCCCCGAGCAAGATGCAGCCTGTGCTGACGTTGTTCAAGTGCAGCAGCTCCACCCCGTTGAGGGAGAAGGCCAGCCCAAAGAGGTTGTTGGCAATCCAGTGCTGGGAACGACAGGAAAAGGAGACTTGGGTCCCACTGCATGCACTGATTTGCATGGAAAGAGCTCGGGTCTGATCCAGCCTGGTCCCTGGCTGCAGCTCACTTACCTTTCTCAGCAGGTACCAGACCCCCACAACACTGCTCAGGGCCAAGCAGACGAGATCCTTGGTGTCAAACTCGTAATTCACTATTTCTGCAATAGATGAGAGCAGGTGGATGTTGGGCAGCTCCCCTCAGGGCTGCAGGGACACAAACCATGGCCACGGCTGCGCCTACGAGCGAGCAGCCGGCCCTGGCAAGCCCAGACTCTGCCACATGGACAGCATCTGTGACCCTTCTGTCAACAGGGAAATGGGACTCAGGCACTGCCTAAGGCAGGGAGAGGCAAATCTCCATCTTCCTGCACCAGTTAACTCTTGGTGGCAGCACCAGAAGAGTTCCCTTGCCAGTAAAGCTACTGGGTAGGATGCTTTTCAAAGTGCAAAGATTTGAACCATCAGATCAGATCTGATCCTCAGTTAAGGCAGTCAGAATGGTGCTAAGGAGCTTAAATAAAGGCAGTGCATTTACAGCAGCCATAGCTCCATCCCTACAGCACTCTGGGGTCTGCTTAAGGGGTCCTGCTGCCAACAAGAGGCAGCACAGAGGGAGAGCAGCGGTGCCAGAAGGCGCACAGGGCAGCCCCAGCTCTGCAGGGACACACAAGCTCACTCTGGCTATAGAAGCACAGTGGGGAGCAAGAGGGAAGCCTTTCAGAAGCTTGTCTGAAGGGGCTGAAGGTCAAACCACCGAGTGAGCCACACAGCAGAGTAAAGGCAGAAAGCATGCAGGCCCACAGGAGCCAACGTACCCTCCTTGCTCTCCCCGGAGCCCTCGGTGAAGAGGAGCTGGTACTGTTTGTTGGGGAAATTTGCAGGGAAGAATCTGTTCATCATGGGGCTGCAATGAGAGGGGTAGAGAAGGGCAGTTGGACAGGACACCCTGCAGGAGGTGCTGCCCAGCACGGATGCCAGCCCACACCCTTCCCGAGACAGGGAACGCCGGGATTTGCCACGTCAGGGACCAGCAGCAGCCCCAGCTTCAGGCACCGAGCTGCAAACATGGGACCTTGTCCTCCCCAAAGATCTGACCTCTCCTTATGTGCCAGTCCCTCAAAAGGGCAAGAGATACAGAAGGGAAGACCCACCACAAGGACCCCCAGAACTGGCTGGGCCACCCCCACAGGGCTCTTGTGTGGAACCAGGAGCAGAGGTAAAGCCATTGCCCAGCACCAGCCGAGTGGGTCCCCAACACTCTGGAGCTCAGGAAACAGGAAACCAGTTTGACTGTTTCAGTTACTGTAACAGCCAGAGCTTTCAACACCTCCTGCCAAGCATCGGGGTGAGAGGCTGGGGATGTTACTGTGAGCTCCAGCTGCTGCTTCAGCCATCCCAGTAACGCTGGTACCAGGGAGCAATCCCTGCACAGGGCAGTGAGGACTGTGCCAAGCCACAGCAGCAACTCGAGGTGAGCTGGCCTTGTCCCATGATGTGGCCACCTCCAGCTCCATGAGCTCTCCCAGTGATGCTGAGCGTCTGGGACCCCTGAGACTTTGGTTCACCCACAAGGGACAACACCCCGAGAGCTTCAAGGCAATGGGGTGGCCTCAGACACCCCTGTCTCTTTCACAGCCTCCCCTCTGCTGTACCTGATGGTGTGGGACAGGGCGAGGATCCCCAGCACGAAGAAATACATGGAAAGCAGAAGGTTGATGTACTCTTGAGAGAATATCTGCAAGGCAAATCCAGAGAGGGGTTCGTAACCGCAGTGTCCTCCCCACCTACAGCACTTCACTGTCTCCTATTGGCAGCTGCTGGGCCAGCGCTCCAGGGAGAGGAGAAGAATAGCTGGAATAACCCAAATTCCTGCACTGCTGCTGGGAGATGGGTTGGAAATAGCCGTGTGCTCACAGAACAAGCACTGGGCCTGCGAGCTGTCGTGCTGCTTGGGTCAAAACATAACTCGTGTGTGGCAGAAAGGAGGACAGAGCTTCCTCCATGTGTCCCCTGCGGAGCTGGGGCAGGGAGCGAGGCACAGCCCTGCTCCTGGGGCTGCCCCCGCAGAGGGGAGCAGCAGCATCCCCTTCATTTACCTGGGGGTCAATAGAAGTCCTGCCCTCAACACACACTGAATCCCACCCCTACAGCCCGGCATGGGGGACCCCGGCTCCTCCCTGCTCTCCTGGCAGGGGGGGATGGAACAGGGGAGCTCATGGCTGCAGGTACTGAAAGGGAAGAGCTGCTCATCACTGAGCAGGGCCCTGTTGCACATCCAGCACTCCTCTTCCTCGTGTCTCCTCCCAGCCAGGAGTGAGCAGCAGTCGGCTGCTGTGTGGTAACTGCAGCATTCCCAACCTTGCACCCTAAACCTCTCCTGATGGCCAGGCAGGAGCACCCCAGCACCCCACAGGCAGCCCAGGACAGCGGGACTGGAAGCTGGAGTGCAACGGGAGAGCTCTGGAAGCATAACATGGACAAAGCAGCATTTCAGAGAACCCCGGAATGGTTTGGGATGGAAGGGCCCTTAAAGCTCCTCCAGCTCCAACCCCTCCCATGGGCAGGGACCCCTTCCACTTGCTTGCTCCAAGCCCCTGTGTCCAACCTGGCCTTGAGCACTGCCAGGGATGGGGCAGCCCCAGCTTCCCTGGGCACCCTGTGCCTCAGCACCCTGTTCCACACTCGGTGGCTCCCAGCACCCTCTGGTTTGAGTCAGCCCCCAGGGACAGGCAGAGCTCAGGGGTGCCCTCACCCCTCGGCTGCCCTCCAGAGCCAACGTGAGCACAAACAGGCTCCAGGTCGTCCCCCCCCGCTGGGACAGTTCAAGTGAGACCCCATGGCCTCCTGCACGGGGACCCCAAGCAGCAAGAGCCGGGCAACCTCACACGTTCCCTGTCCCAACATTCAGGGCCAAACCTGGAGTCACCCCCACTCTGGTGCTCCTGCCCCCCCCATGCCAGGCCCTGCCGGTGTTCTCACTTACTTTAAAGAAGAGGTAGAGCCCCAGAAGGGTGCAGCTGGCCACGATGGGGAAGCGAGCAGCATCACGGCTGGTAATGGTCTCTGGCATCTCCGAGGAGTTCTGGGGACGGAAGGAGAGGCTCAGCCCCTGCTCTGGCTTCATACCCAAGCAGGAGGTGAATGCACGCAATGAGCAGGGATTAGGGTGGCTTCGGGATCCTTGCCAGCGGTGGGGCTGTGGCACAGGCACGGCCCGAGATGGAAAAGCAAACCCCACACTCAGCCTTCTGGGGGCTGCCACCAGTTACTGCTTGGAGAAGGGAAAACGCCATCCCTGGGCTGGCGGCGCCCCTTCCCCCTGCCCAGAGGGCTGCTGGGGTCCCTCACTGCTCACACCCCGTCTGCCCACCCCCTCTGAGCAACGCTTCCCTCCCGCCGCCCTCTTAGCCCTCACCTCGCTGCAGGGACGCTCCTTGTGCCCAGGAGCCTTTAAAGACCAGCACTAACCCAGCCCGGGCACAGCAGCTGCTCTCCCGAGCCTCACCGGCGCAGTTCAGGTCCCCGCTGCTACCGGAAGCAGGCGAGAGCAGCCCAGCGGGAAGCAGGGACGGGGACTGCGGGCAGGAGCGCGGCAGCACCCCCGGGACCAGCCCCGGGGCAGGGGAAGCTGAGCCACAGTCGTCCCCCTCCCATCCCCACCGCAGCATCCCCAGGGGCACACGGCGCGGTTGGGAGCTTGGCAGCGCTTGGAGTCACCGGGGCAGCGAGGACGGGGACGGAGAAGCCCCGGGGGACCCCCCAGAGACCCACGGGGGGCGCGGGTCTTTGCCGGTGCAGGACCGGGCGGGCGGGCCGAGGCCCGGTGTCCCCGCGGTACCTTGCTCTTGGCGCAGCTGACGGAGCGCAGCGCCCCGAAGAAGATGGGCAGCAGCGCCATGAGGACGAGGCTGCCGTAGGCCAGCGCCATGCCCCCGGGGGTGGCGGGCGGGCGGGCGGCGGCGGCCCCGGCCCCGGCGCTGCCGTTGTGCGCCGCGGCCTCCTCCATAGCGCGGCACTTCCGGAGGGACACGTCCACGTCCTCTCAGCGGCCGGAACTGGCGTCACCGCGCCCGAGGGGCAGCGCGCGAGGACCGCGCCCCCAGCAACCCGCGCCCTGTTGCTAGGAGACGGCGAGAGGGCGCGGGGTACCCCGGGTACCGTGCGTGGGTCACAGCATCCCTGCCCCGGGTGGCGGGAGGGACCTCAGAGCCCATCCAGCTCCAACCCCGGCCACTGGAGCTGCTCGCTCCAAGCCCCTGTGTCCAACCTGGCCTTGAGCACTGTCAGGGATGGGGCAGCCGCAGCTTCTCTGGGCCATCACCCTGGGCCAGCTCCTCAGCACCCTCACAGGGAACAGCTTCTGCCTTGTATCCTGCTGGCACCACCAGCATCCCCATGGCCCCTCCAGCCCGGCCATGGCCTCCGTCGGGGAGCAGTCCCTCCATAAGGATGCCTCCCAACCAGCAGGGATCCCCTCTCCTGCTGCTGGGCTGGGGCCAGGATCTGCTGGAACATTGACTGGAATATGTGGTTTTCCTCGCAAAAATTCCCAACCCCACATCACCCTCAGCCCGGCTGCATCCTGACTCCCCCCCTTCCTCCTCCTCCTCCTCTTCCTCCCCAGCTCCCCTGTGCCGCGCAGCCCCATTGCCCTCGCCGGGTGCAGGCAGCGCAGCACGCGGTACAGAACAAGGCTTCATTTATTTGTTCCAAAGGTTTCCTTTTCCCTCCCAACTCTTCTATTTCTGGAGCAGGTGATTCACGGTGCCCAGCCCCATGCGAGGGCAGAGCCCCCCCGGGATCCCTGCCCGCTGCGCTGCCCGGTCCCAGCTCTCCCACAGAGGAGGCGGCCGGGCAGGGGCAGGCAGCGAGCCCAGGCTCACCCCGTGCTCCCGCCCCGCTGCCCGCCATGGGCTCCAGGCAGGGCTCCGGGCCGGGATCTCCTCCTGCTGCTGTCACCGCTGCTCCCCATGGGAACCGGGATGGGTGCTCCAGGGCTGGGGGGGAATGGGGTGAGGGCGCTGGAGGAGGCTGGGGCCATAATGGGACCATCGCCCATCACTATGTGTGCTGGGGTCCAACCATGGCACCTACCAGTGTGGGGCTGGCAGCTGGCTCAGCACCGGTGCTCAGGGCTCTGCCAGCAGGGAATAGGTTTTGCCCTGGGATGGGATGAACTGAGGATATCAGACAGTTGTGTGTCCAGAGCCTATGGGGTGCCATGGCCCAGGAAGGGGCTGAGCACCAGGACCGGTGGCACTGGGACCAACGGCACCATTGGGAATGGCACCGGGGAGCAGGTGGGACTGGGGGAGAGCACACTGAGGCCAATGGATGGGTCACACAGGGGGGGTGGCATTCGGGGGGTGGCACTGGGGCAGCCCCTGAGCTCCTGCTGGAGGGGCTGCAGCCCCCAAGCCCGGCACTGCCTGCTCCAGGTACGGGCCACATCGGGGGTCACGGGCAGCCCTGGCCCCCGCAGCGCCTCCTCCTCCTCCCTCCCTCCCGTCCTTTCCCAGCGCCTCTCCATGGCCCCCCCCCGGCCTCTCCTCCCACCCTCCGGCGCGGCCGCATTTTTCTGGGTTTGAGCTCATTCTTTCCACTCCCCTCTCCTCCCGCTGCCAAGTTTCCATCCCGCGGCCCCCCCGCGCCTCCTGCCGCAGGGAATCGCCGGCTGCAGCTGCGGGAACCACAGCGGCACCGGGAGCCCCCAGCCCCGGTGCGGTAACGCCGTGTGACCGGCGGCAGCGGGACCCGGGGAGGTGCGCGGGGCAGGGATGCCCTGGATCAAAGCCACCATCCCCGAGGGCTCCGGGCCCCCCTGCTCCGCTGTCCGCGCTCTGACCCAGCCCCAGCCAGGGGCTCCCCACGCAGAGCGAGCGGAAACTCCTGACCCGAGCCCCGCTCCCTGCTGCCCCTGGCTCCGGGCCGAGGCTGCGGAGGTCACCGGTTACCCCGCGGCTCCCGGGGTCACCGCTGCTCGCTGCAGCCCGGCACGTCCCAGCCCATAGCGGCAGGGCCGGGGCTCCTGCCGCCCTCCCGGCCGCTGCCCGGCACTGCTGCAGCTACCGGGTGCCTGGCGGGTCCCAAGCCACTGGCAAGGAGCTGGGTTTGAATCCATCCACACGGCTCCAGGATGCAGCTCCCCGCAGCAGGGACCAGCCCCCCCCCCCCCCCCCC
>NDXB01012291.1:87870-101470 GCA_002631895.1 Agapornis roseicollis | reverse complement strand
GTCGCCCGGCGGGGGGGCCGCCCCCCCCCCCCCCCCCCGGCGTGGTTTATTCCGCAGATCGAGGTTTTTCCCCGTTGCACCAGGACAGACACAGCAGAAAAACCTCGCTCTGAGAACCACCAGTGCCAGGAGGATGTGGGACAGAGCCCTAGGTGATGCTGCCGGGGCTCCCTGGTCCCTCTCCCCAGCCAGGCTCCAGGATGTCCTCGAGGCTGTCACCACCACGGTGCCCTCACTGGTCCCTGCTGTACTGTGAAGGATGGGCACCACGAGCAGGACCTGCCATGCTCCCAGGGCATGGCCACCCCTCACCGCCACTGGCCAGGAGCATCCATAACCCAGGATCCCACCCTCGGCTCCATGAGTGCAGCCCAGGGGACCCAGCCCCACTTGTCTTTGTTCCTGGAGGGGACGTGGCCGGATCCAGAGCACCCTGAGCATCCCTCAGCGCTGGTTAAACCAGCTCCACATCCTCAGCACCGCTCTGGTCCTATCTGGGCTCTCCAGGGAGCCACCGGCCGCACTGCTGGTGGGGAGGCCAGTCCCAGCCTGGGTGTGCGGGGCGCTGGGCAGGCACCGGCGGCTCTCAGAGCACAGACAGGTCGTGGCAGGACTTGGAGCGGAACTTGAGGGCCACTTTGCTGCTGTTCCTGGCCACCAGCCTGTCGAGGAAGCGCCGGGCTCTCTTGGTGAGGCTCTCCTTGCGCCTGTGCTGCGGCGCAGGGCGAGCGTGGGGCTCCTTACCCGCCTGGCGCAGGCGGAGCTGCCGCACCACCCCCTCGAAGAGCTCGGCCACGTTGTGCTGCAGAGCCGCCGATGTCTCGATGAACTTGCAGTCGAACACGGCAGCACAGGCACGGCCCTCTGCAAGGGAAGGGCAAGGAGGGGACGTGGCCTCGCTGGCAGCCCGGGAGCTGCCGCATGGCCGGGACATGGGGACAGCCACAGGGGGATGCAGAGGGACCCCCCCGCCCCAGCTCCACTCACCTTCAATGGAGACCTCGCGGCTCCGCACCAGGTCGCTTTTGTTGCCCACCAGGATGATGGGGATGTCCTCGGGCTGCCGCGCGCGGCGCAGTTGGATGCGCAGCTCCGAGGCGCTCTCGAAGCTGCCCCGGTCCGTGATGGAGTAGACGATGACATAGGCGTTCCCCACCTGCAGGCACTGGCTCCGGCACTGGCTCCCCTTGCCCTGCCACCGCATGGGGAGTGACGTGTCACAGCTCTGCAGGGGCTGCTGGCAGCACCCCAGCACCCATGGGACCCGCCAGCTCACCCTACCAGCCCCTCCACCATGGAGAGCGGACCTGTGGCCCCAGTAATAAAGCACAGATTAAAACCATCTGATTTTTTGGGGGGGGGTGTTTGAGAGTTTCCTCCTCTACCAACAACAAACCAGGGCCGTGGGCTCAGCCTGGCTCCAGCCCCACTCCCAGGGACCGATGGCACCCACAGGAATGCAGCATGGAGGGGGGCAAACGGGTGTTTCGAGGGAGGCAGCGTCAATGGGGATGGCATTTCTGCCCGGGAGGTGCCTCCGTGCGCCAAGCGGGAGGGATGCCCCGTGCCAGGCTCCACTGCTCTGCCGGTTAAAGCACGTGCCCTGGCTGGCACCACCGGCTCACGTGGATTTGCTCAGTTGGCTCCTTTGGTCCCAATCCCAAACCATTTCCATTTGTTTCAAACAGGCTCGCACCACGTTCCTTCCCCGCAATCCCTTCTCCTTCCTGGCCTAAGCCTCACGGGAGGGGCTCCCTGTGCCCACCCCACAGTGCACATGATGGGCAGCCTGTTATGCCAAGGAAAGGCGGGCAAAGAGCAGCTCAGAGATGTGACCCCAGCCCCTGTCTTCCCCACCGTGTTCCCCAGCTCTGCTGCAAGGGCAGCAGTGAGAGCCAAGGGCACGGCAGGGAGGCCCCAGGGAGGCTCCAAACCAGTGGCTCTTCCTGTACGGAATCCCCTGGGCACGTCCCAGGGGCACCGCAGGCTCCCAGCAGCGCCCATCCCCGGCCGTACCCGCTGCTCCGGCTCCCAAGTGTCCATCACGAGCAGCGTGGTCTCCTCACCATCTACACACAGCGTGCGCTCATAGGCGGCCTCTGCAAGACACCGGGAGAGCCCAATTGGTGCCAGTGGCCACGACCTGCCCCACGCTGATGGGGTTTTTACCCGTTGTGGGGCTGGACCCGCGCCACCACCCCGTTACCTCCTCCAGTCCCCTGCAGGCACCCACCTCCGTGCTGCTCCAGCAGCTCCCGCTCCTGGACGCCGGCGAAGAGGCTGGCCAGGCTGCTCTTGCCCACGCCGGGGTCCCCCAGCAGCACCACGCGGTACAGCGGCTCCCAGGCGCCGGAGGAGCCCGAGGACTCCGAGGACCAACTGCCGCGGGGGGCCGCGGCCCTGGCGCCGGGCTCGGAGCCGCGCTGCTCCAGCTGCGGGTGGCAGGAGGCCCCCGGCCGCGGCACAGGGGTGCTGGCCCTGCGGCGGAGCGGGCTGTGGCTCCCGCGCTGCGTGTTCAGGGTCATCGGCGGAGCCCAGGGCCGCCCGAGCACCGGGACCCGGGGCCGGGGTCGGGGCCGGTGCTGGTGCCGGTGTCGGTCCTGGTCCCAGCCTCACTCCAGATGCTGGGGTCGGTCCCGGTCCCTGTCCCGGTCCCGGTCCCGGTCCCGGTCCCGGAGCCCGCCTGAGCCGCCTGCAGCACGGACACAACTTTCCCCGGGACGGACCCGCCGCCGCCCGGCCCAGGGCTTTAAACCAGGGAGGCGGAGCCGCTCTCCGCGGCCGGTCCCTCCCCCGCCGGTCCCAGCCCGGTCCGCAGCGGCCCCGCTCCCCTGCCCGGTCCCTGAGGTCCCCCCGGGGTTCCCGATGCCACAGAACGGTTGGATCCCTCGATCCCGGGGAGCAGCCTCCGAATCAAACCAGCCTTGGGTCTATAGAGCCGGTGAGGGAAGGCAGAGCCGGAGGCTGGCGTGGCAAGGGCGAGAACCAGAGCCGGTTTGATTTGAGCCCAGTGGCTGTCCCGGACCAGGGGCAGAGCATAGCAATTTGGCTTTGACCCGTCCGCAGTAGCTCTGCTCCCAGGGCTCACCCCATGCACCTTCCAAGGGACCACAGCCATGAGCACAGCACAGGAACGATGGCAATACCTTTACTGCACCCTGAACCCACAGCAGAGAGAGCCCGAGGCGGCTGAGCAGGGTTGGGGTGCAGCACTGGTGGCAAGGGAGGTGCTGAGCAGCTCAGCACCGCATTGGAGCCTGGGTGCACTGAGCACTGGGTGAGGGACCTGCGATGGGGCCTGGTGACAGCAGAGGAGCGGCATCTTCTCGGTGGGGATGCTGAGGGTCACCTTGGTGCCCGGTGTGCACCTGGGAGACAGGAGGCACAAAGTAAAGAGTGGGAATAAGGCAGGACTGGTGTGATGATGATGAGGAGAAGCTCCTGTGTGGCCCAGGCAGGAGGGGGAGATGGATTTGGGCTCAGAGACATCCTGTCCCAGGTGAAGGGAAGCCTGCCCCACATTTGCTGCTCTGCCTTCCCCGTGTTTCCAGTGTCCAGGACTGGTTTCCAATGGGATGCTTGTTCTGGGACACAGAACAAAGGAAGCAGTGAGAAAACCACTTTAAAGCCAGGTGATTGGTGTTGTGCCCAGCCTGACCTCCACTCTCCAGCTCCACTCTGCTTTCCAGTGCACTCATCGTGGTCTGCCCCAGGTACTGACTCCTCTGTCTGGGAAGGAAACCAGTGCCAAGCCCAAGCCCTGCTCTAGGTACTGGTCTTGGAGCCATACTTGCAACCAAGCCCTTTGCAAGGCAGGCTGTGAGCTCGCTGCTTCCCAGAGAAGCAGAGCCAGGCTTAACCCCAGGGCTCCGAGAGGGAGAAGGAATGAAGCGAGCCTTGCTCAGTGTCAATCCCAACGGACAAACAGCAGCAGAGCCGTTGGGAGCAGCAGGTACATCTGCTTTCTCGCACAGACAGGCCATGTGCAGGGAGCTGGGCTGGCTCCGAGCTCTGCTCATCCATCTCCGTCCCATCCAGGACAAACGGTGCATCCAGAGGATGCCAGTGCAGGCCCGGAGGCTGCTGCTGAAATCCACCCATGGCCCTTTGGAGCAAGAGGGTCGGAACGAAGGGGAGCTGAGATGCAGCTGGGGATGGAGACACAGGGAGCCGGGGAGGGCAGAAAGGGCCCCGTGCTCCTGCACATCCAAATGCTCCCAGACCAAGGGCAGCTTCGGTCTGATTTTCCTCTTCGGAGAAGCAAATCCTGTGTCTGGCCCCAAAGGGTTAAATGGGAGCTGGTGGAGCCGTGTGAGAAGCTGCCGGGAGGTCAGTGGGAAAGGGCTGAGGGCTGCAGAGGGCGCTGGCACCGGCTCCGGCTGTCAGGGCGGGTAAGCACCAAATGCCTGACTTGTGATGTTACAGAAACTTTCCACTTGGGCCTTCCTGCTATTTTTAACCTATTTTTAACTCTTGTCCCAGCCCCCCCCCCCCGGTTTTCCAGCAGAAGGAATTCCTTTTTTTGATGCCGTTTTGGTTTAAATCACAAACCTCCCAGCTTGGGCTGCTCCGCTGCCTCCCCCTGCCCATCCGACCCGTCCCAGCCTCCCCCCTGCGGTGACCTGTGTGCCCACAGCCATACCTGGCCCCCAGCTAAAACCCCTGCCGTGGGGAGGGGGCGCAGCCCCTCCTGCATCGCTCCCGCTTCGCCGCTCATCCCTAGGGCCGGTATTTTCCCCCCAAAACGAGCCCCGTGTGTGCGCAGGGAGCCGAGGGCCCTGCACCTGCAGGAGCAGCAGCAGAGGCAGGACAGGGGTGACTGTGAACAGGCGCCTCTGTGCCAGGAACAGTTTGTATGGCAGCTGCTGTAAATAACCCACATGTGCCCATTGCCCTGCTCACGGCTTCTGCCCGGGGGCTGTGGCACCCTCCAGGTTTAAACATGTTTGCCCCCTGCTCAGCAGACAGCAACAGAGAGAAGCCCAGGCCCCTCGGCAGGTCCTCAGCACTTGGCACTTCCATGACCCATCCTGGGGACAAGGGGCAGCGCTGTCCCTCGGCCTGACAAGGATGGGATGGAAAGCAGCAGGCTGCTGGCCTGCCTGGCTCTGTCCCCAGGGAGGAGAGCCCCGTGTTCCCGTGACGGAGCTGGCAGGACTGCTGATGGTTCCCATCAACACTACATGAGGATTCTCCTTAGGCGTTGGAATTCCTACATCCAGTGGGATTCAGCGTGGGCACAGGGGCCTGGAGAAGCTCCATTGCTCCTCCCTGTCCCTGCCTGCAGACACTGGTATCCACCCTTGCAGGCTGCCCAAAGAGAAGCCCAGAAGAGAGATGTGATGTGCCCAAGAATCAGTATTGGCTGTGGCTCGTTCCGGGCTGCCCATAGGGAAGACCACAGGACCCTGCAGTCGTCTGCCCAAGGAGAACCCAATGTACCTGTGGGTTTGTACCCGAGCTGGGTGTGGGTTTAACAGCGCTGCCTGTGGGAATGGTGGGGTTGGGTTATCAGCACCCAGGGCTGGAGACTCTGTAGCCCAAGCCACAGAAGAGGGCTCAGACACCCATAACCAGCCTTGTGTAGGAGAACGTCAGCAAAGATCAGCTCTCTTGGGTCTCTTGTGTTCTGGCAGGGGGTCTGGAAGCTCCTGTTCAGCTCCTCGGTCTCCTCCTCTAGGTCCTGAATAATCTGAAGGAAGGACATTTCTAAGAGCTCTTTACTTTGCAATAGGAGCAGGAATTCAGTTGTGGAGATTGTGCAAAGAGCAGAGCTGGAAAACATCCCTCATGCAGTAACCCCCCAGCAGCTGCCTGAAATACCCTCTCCTCCTTGCGGTGTCCTAAAGGGCCTCTGGCTCCTGGGAGCGTGGAGGACAAGAGACCCCAGTGGGGCAGAGGAAACCCTCACGAAGGGCAAACCCTGGGGGTGTCAGCTCTGCTGCACCACGCTGCCTCTCCCCCAGCTCACTCCCCTCCCCTTGCCTCTCTATAGCACAAGAAGGTTGTTGCTTCTCATCGTATGCCTCAGGCCATGCTGGTTCAGCATCATCTCCTGGGCGGGTGAAGAGAAGCAAAGCAGCTGAAGAAACTCCCCAGTAAGCACCAGTATCAAACCCCGCTGGGTTGGCAATGCTGTGCCAGATGTGCCGCTCCTTGAGAAAGCGAGGTTTGGGTTCCAGCTCTGCAGGCAGTGTCATTGAGATCACCTTGTGCTGACCGTGGAACAGGACGGAGGAACTCGAGAGATCCAGTTCAGTGTCCCAGGGAAAGCTTATTAATATTGCCTGGGTAACTCCTCATGGCCTGGGCTTACAGATTCACTCACCCCGGGCACAGGGGCCCTGCTCTGAGTGCAGACAGGAATGAATGCTTCTTAGTGCTCTCAAGCTGCTAACCTAGGACGAGGGCAAAGCAGAGCCTGGGAGCAGGGACTGGGCGAGAGGAGCCAGGGAAGAGCTGCAGGCGCCCCTGCCCTGCGGTGCTGCTGCAGAGTTGCCTTTCCTATGAATTCCTTCAGGATGGGTGCGTGCTGCTGCAGCGGTGGCACAGCTCACCAGCACGGCAGCACCCGGACACTGGGATAACGCCGGGAGTGTAAGGGTGGGTGCTGGGTCACAGTGCACCCACCTCCGAGTGGGAAACTCTCAGGAGCAGGAGTCTCTCAACCCATCAGGCTACAGCAGTGACTTGGAAATGCTTCACACGGAGCCTCCCAGCCTGGCAAACAGCTCTGGAACGGCGCCAGGAGGGGAGCTGCGATGCTCTGTTACTCTCCGGGTGCTCATGGGCAATGCGTGGCAGCCTCTGTCTTGTCTCCCAGCTCCCTGGGCTGGGATGTCCCATGGAGTCCCCAGACCTCCACGAGTTTCTGTAACAGTGCCTCTCGTACTGCCTGTGCCTGCTTTTCCATTGCTCCAGGATGTGTTTCCCCATTTCTGCCTTCTCTATCTCCTCCTGAGCAGGCAGCAGTGCACAGACACAAGAGGAGCTTTAGGCAAGGCAACCACTGCATTCCTCCCCTGCACTGCTGCAGGAAGGGGAGCTCTCAGCACCTTCTGCTGCAACTTCAGTTTCCGGATGCTGTGCTGCAGAAGGGGCACCTTGACAGCTTGTTCCAGATAGCGCCGCGCTGAACTCAGACCTTCTGTAGCCCCAGGAAAAGCTGCTGGCAGCGGCAGCCAGGAGCTGAGCCTTGCAAAGCTCTCCCTGGCCTTTTCCACTCCTCCCTCCTTGCCCTCACTTTCCCTTTGGGTCCTTTTCTTTCTGTGGCTTTTGTGGAAGGTCTCTCAGCAGAGAGCACTGGGTAAATGCAGAAGTGGCTCCACGCAGGGGCAGCAGGGCAGGGTGCAAGGGAATCCCTCCCAACCTGGCTTGTTCTTCTTGCCTTTCTTCTTCTTCTTAGCAGTGAACGGTGGCAAAGGCAGCCCTCGGCCTGGAGGTTTCCTCCCCTCTGCTGCTGCCTTCTGCTCCTTGCTGTAGTCCTGAACTCAGCCCGACGGTAGCACAGGAAAGACAAGGAGCTGGAGGAGGTTTGTGAGCACCCCAGAGCTGATCCACAACGACACCCACTGCTCCTTTGGGGCTTCCAGGTGCCCCTTTACCAGCCTAGAGCAGCAAACCCCAGGCCCGCCTGAGGTGCAGCGCTCACGGGCACAGCACTGTGCCTGTGCGGGCAATGGGGTAAACCAAGGCCATGCCATGGACCGCAGGGAGCAGGGGGCTCGCTGTTCTCCTGACCTCATCCGTGATGCTCGGGGCTGGGCTCTGTGCATCCCCTCCATGCAGGCTCTGCAAGGGACAAGCACCGTGCCCTGAGGAGGCCGAGCCCCCCCCAGCCCTGCCGGTCTCCACGGAGGAGCCTCGCGGTGTCCATAGCGCAGGGTCAGGGCCCCTTTACCCAGCCCCATCTTCACTGCCACCCGTGGGGCGTCCTCCTGCCTGGGCGCCACGGGGGAGGGCAAACGGAGCCCCCCGCCCCGGCCCTTGGTGCCATTGGGACCCCCATAACCGGGGCTCCCCCGTACGCCCGGTACCCGGGTCCCTGCCCCGGTCTCCATGGCGACAGCGGGCGGGGCGCGCGCTCCCGGGAAGGGGCGCCCCCTGCCGGCCCCGCCCCAGCGCCGCAAGGGAGGGAGCGTGGGGGAGGGGGGGGGGTTGGGCCCGAACCCGCCTTGCACGGAGCCCCGCGGGTCACGAGGAGCGGCCGAGGGGGTGCCCGGTGCCACGGTCACACGGGAGCCACGTGCCCAGTGCCGGGCACGGCCTCCGGGAGCACAGAAAGGAACGGCTCCGGGAGGCACCGCCCGCAGGCCCCGCGCGATGGGGGGGATGCGGGGAAGGGCTGTGTGGTGCTCCCGGGGTACCGGCGGGACGCGGAGCCGGGCCCGCAGGACGGCAGGGTCCGGGGCAGGGTCCGGGGCAGGCCCCGGTGCCCGGGGCAGGCCCCGGTGCAGGCCGCAGCCCCGGGGCCCTGTTACCACAGCAACTGCGGGCGGGGCGCAGCCAATGGGCGCACGCCCTGCGGAGGGCTCGCGCGCCGCGGCAGCAGCCAATGGGCGCGGCCCCTGGAGGGCAGCCCGCGGTCTCCGGGGCAACACGGGCCGCCGCCGCGCGCCATTGGTGCCGCCCGAGGGGGGCGGGGCCTGACCGGGAGGGGCGGGGCCTGGCGGGGCCGCGCCGCGGGGGATGAGGTCCCACTCGTGGCACCGGGCAGCGCATCCTTATCCCCCCTCGGTGCCCGCCCCGGTCCCGCCGCCCCGGGGAGGTGCCCGTGAAGGCAGAGGCCTTCCCACACCATGAGCCCCTATGGGAATGACCCCGGCCGGGGGTACCGGCCTTGAGCCCCGTGCACCGGCAGTGACGGGGTCTAAAGCGGCGACCCCGGGGATGCTCAGAGTGCCCCGTGCCGGGATGCAGCGCCAGGGGGGTGTAGTGGCACCGGGGATATACACACACGGGTGTGGGAGGCACCGGGGGAGCAGCGGGTATTGGCAGTAGCTGGAGCAAACCCGGGAGGGTACCAGAGGGCACAGGGAGGTACCGGGGTGCCCAGGCCGGGGAAGCGGGGTGCTCGTGTGATGGTCGCGGGAGTGCAGCTCCAGGAGGGGCACCGGGCGTTGCCGGGGTGCGTTACCGACAGTACCGGGGGGCACCGGGGGGCACCGGGGCGTGCCGCCCTGCCATTCTCTCCAGCAACCCCGCTCCGGAGGGCGCCCATTGGCGGGGCTGGATTTTCACCCCCGCCCCGCGGCCAATGGGCCGGGGGGAGGCGGTGCCTCCCATTGACAGAACCGGCGCGGCGGTGTTTACCGGGGGCGGAGCGGCGCCGGCTATAAGAGCGGCACCGGGGGGCGTGTGGCTCCCGGGCTGCCCGCACCGCCCCCGAGCACCCCGTGGCTCGGACCCGCCGCAGCGTCCCCGATGGGAGCATCCACAGACTTCACCGGGGAAGCATCACCAGGGCGGGGCAGAACATCCCGGAGCATCCTCGAACCGGTGCAGAGCATCCCTGGGGCGGCGAGGAGCATCCTTTGACCGGTAGAACATCCTTGGGCTGGTGTAGAGCATCCCTGAGCATCCCCGGACCGGTACAAAGCATCCCGGAGCATCCCCGAGCATCCCGGGACCGCACCGCTGCTGAGCATCCCTAAGCCAAAAACCGCCGGCCCAGCCCGGGGCCCTCCCGGAGCATCTCAGCAGCCGCCGCCCCGGCGGAGCCGCCTCCGCCGTGAGCCCCCGGGCCCCGGTGCGGCCCCCGGCGCCCCGCCCTGCCGCCGCCGCCCGCTCCGCACAATGGGGGCGGCGCGGCGCGGCGCGTAGCGGCGGGCGGGGAGGCGGCGGCGGCGGCGGCGGGCGGGGAGGAAGAGGAGGAGGAGGAGGAGGAGAAGGCGGCGGCGGGGGGGTCTCGGGGTCCGGCATGGTGCAGCAGCGCGGGGCGCGGGGCCGGGGCGCGGAGGCTCGGCGGGAGCCCTGTGCCCCGCTGCCCTCCCGCGATGCCGAACCGGCGTGGTGCAAGACCCCGAGCGGGCACATCAAGCGGCCGATGAACGCCTTCATGGTGTGGTCCCAGCACGAGCGCCGCAAGATCATGGACCAGTGGCCCGACATGCACAACGCCGAGATCTCCAAGCGCCTCGGCCGGCGCTGGCAGCTCCTGCACGACTCGGAGAAGATCCCCTTTGTGAAGGAGGCCGAGCGCCTGCGCCTCAAGCACATGGCCGATTACCCCGACTACAAGTACCGCCCGCGGAAAAAGGGCAAAGTGGGCACCGGCGCGTCCCGCCCGCGGCTCCCGGTGAAGATCAAGCCCTCGGTGCTGAGCCGCGTCTCCGCCGGCCGCAGGCAGCCCAGCAAGCCCGCGGTGCAGCCCCAGGAGCCCGCACCGGAGCTGCCCCCCGAGGACAGCCCCGCGGCACCCGGCGCCCAGGAGCCCCCCGCGCCGGGGAGCTCCCCGCAGAGCGGGTCCCCCTCTCCCGTGTCGGCCGCGTCCCCTCCCTCCTCCTTCAGCTCCTCCGATGAGGAGCCGGAGGAGGAGGAGGAGGAGGAAGAGGAGGCGCTGGGGGTCGTGCCGGGGCGGGCGCCCCCCGGTGCCACCGGCGCTGCCCTGGACTGGTCCGTCCTGGACAAGGACCACGACCTCTTCCCGCGGGGAGGCTCCTCGCACTTCGAGTTCCCGGACTATTGCACGCCCGAGGTGACGGAGATGATAGCGGGGGACTGGCTCATGTCCAGCATCTCGGACTTGGTCTTTACCTACTGAGTCCCGCGCTCTGCAGGTAACACCCCCGTTTCTTGTTTTGCTCCCCCCACAATCAGGTCATAGCGATAAAATAAGAACCGAAACCAGCTGTTTACATGCAGGAATCAGGGATTTTGCCTTGAAGGCGCTGGAAGGCAGAGCTCCCGCTCACCCACCCCCGGCACCCTCAGCTGCCCGTCCAGCCGGGACGTGTGGCTGCTCACCTCTCATCGGGGTTTCACTGCCAGGGCCCGGCCCCTTCCCATGGCTGCTCCCATCCCCACCAGCCATTCCCTCCCACCCTCCAGCAGCCGGAGCACCCACACCGGCCCTCGGCGCCCATCCCATCCTCCCCATCCCTTGGGGAATGGCCGATTCCTTCTGCTTTTTGACCACGTTTCAAGCACGGCTTCAATTTCCTCCTCCCTTACGCAGCCCCTGGGGATGGATGGATGGATGGAGGCAGAGCCCCACCAAGCCCTCCCTGCCCGGCACCCCATTCCCTGGGTGTCCCCGGTTGTGGGGGCTCCGTATCCCACGGGATCGGCGCTTTCCCTGCGCCACACGCTCCCGGCCGCTCGCTTTGGGAAGAGCGAAGTTGGGCGCACGTGATGCGCACGTGGTGCGGGAGGCTGTGTTGTTCCTCTCGCCGGGCGGTTGTGCGGAGGAGGCTGTGCCCGAGCCACCCCGAATTCCAGCTGGAACCAGCCCTTCCCAAGGCAGCCAGTCCCCATTCCGGCCTTGGAGCTGATGCCCATGCAGGACACGCTCCGCTCTGGCTCGCTTTGGCTGGTGGAGCGAGTCCCACTGTGCTCGGCTGCAGTGAGCGATGGTGCCAACGTGGCAGAGGGAATGTTGCTGGAATTCTGCCTTAAGCAACCACCCGAACAGGGCCCAGAGCAGCAGCAGCAGCAGCAGCCAGTGCCGGTGCCGTGGGTGATGCTCCAGCATGGGGCTTCCTCCACATGGCACCACGAGAGCCGAGGCATCCCGGCAGGAACGGCTCCTCCGGCCGGGGTTGTCTTTGCTGTTCCTAATGGCTCCTTCCTGCACTGAGCCGCCTCCTGCCGCTGCCGGGAGCACGTGGCTGTGGCTGCAGCCCCGGCTCAGCCGCTGTGGCTGTGGGTTAGGGCTGTGCTCCATGTGTGGGGCTGGGGAAGACCCCGGGCACCCCAAGTGCCAGCCCTGGGGACATGGCCATGGCCAGCAGCACCCGGAGGAGCTGCACTGGGCTCAGGGGGGACCTCTGATAGAAGCAGCCTTTGAGGTACCCCATTGCCTTGAGTCTCCGGGGGTGCAGGAGCCCTTCTGACCCTTCCCAGGGCACCAGGGTCTCTGCATCCCTGTTTAGGGAATGCAGCTCCTCCAGTCACAGGCTGCCCATTGCTATGGGGCTGCCATGACCATGGGAAGGGCATCACCTCCCTTCCAGGGTCCTGGAAGCCCACAGTGCAGCTCTGGGCAGGGACCTGCCCTGATGCCCTGGCATGGGTCCCTTCACAGGGATGCTCCATGCCCCCCATCCCGGGCGGCCTTGGGGTCCCCGCAGTCCCCCCAGCATGGTAGATGTGTCGGTGTGTAGCGGTAGCTCTGTGTGTGTTGGCATTGCGTTCGCGCCGTGTCCCCGTAGCCCCGGTGCGGCGCCAGCCTGCGGTGCCAGGCGGGTGTCACGCATCACACACGTGTTCCCCGTATTGAGCGTGTCCCCATCCCTGCTCCCCCATCCCGGGCCGTTCCCCACCGGACCCAGATCCCCCCACATGGAAAAGCCAAATCAGCGCCGGGCCAGCCGTGATGCCGCAGCCAGAGGGGGCTCTGCCTTCCCACCCCCTGGGCAGCCCCACACCAGGAGCACCCCGAGCCCCATCCCTGCATGAGCCGGCTTTGGGGGCCCCGTGGGGGTTCCCCAAAGTGCACAGATTTCGACCAGCACCTCGGTGCCTTCTCAGGGCACGCGGCCGGCCCGCGTCGGAGCCTCCCGCCCTCCATCCCCATCCGTGGGGAAGCCAAAGCCCCCAAGTACCGGCAGGGCCTGAGGCCGCGGTGAGGGTCTCGCATCACTCGCGTGCTTTGCCGGGGCTGCATCTCCTGGTCCTGTTGGCGTCCCTTCGTGCCGAGCATCACCCGTGGGCCGGGCGCTCCCTCCACGGACTATCAGGCGAAACGTTTCCTCAGGAGCAGGTTCTGGGTCAGCACCAGAACCGCAGCCAAGAGCCGGGGCCGCCCCCAGCCCCGGCCACAAGCACAACAGCATCCGCTTCGTCCCCATCCCATCCCCTCCCCTCCCCTCCCGGTCCTTGCCCCCTCCTCGAGCCTCGCTGGGTGTCTTTGTCAGGGGAGAACCGTCGTGGACAGTGGTGGATTGTCTGTGCCGTGTGGTTGTAGTGCTTAGAGACCCCCCCCAGCGTGCGGCCCCCTCCCGCTGCGCCCTCCTCCCCGCTGCCCGGTGCTGCTTGGCCACAGCCGCCACCACCCGAGACAACCGGATAACGGTGATAATGAACAGTGATGAGCATTAATAAGAAGAAGAAACCAAACCTCTCTCAGGAAGGAGCCGCCCCGGCAGCGGCCGAGCGGGCCGGGGGCTCCCGGAGCCGGTGGGGCCCCGGCGCAGCCTCCGCACGGGCGCCAGCGCTCGGGGTCACCTTTGTCGTGTTCGTGGTAGTGAAGGAACCTGTAGCTGTTGTCTTGGAGAACCAGGATTTGAGCCGAGGGCTGCTGCCGGCTCCGGCTCTGCCCAGCCCGGCTCCCGGTTATCCTGCCTGTTGTGACTATGGAATAAAGTGTGTTGGTCTCATCCCCGCGGCTGCGGCTCCTCCTGCGCCACCTCCGGGGGGGGGGGGGGTGGGCCCGAGGGGG
>NDXB01012291.1:51094-87815 GCA_002631895.1 Agapornis roseicollis | reverse complement strand
TCCCCCCCGCGGGGGCGGCTCCCCCCGCGCCCCCCCCGGGGGGGGGGGGGGTGCGGGATTCCCAAGGGAGGATGCGGGTTCCCAGAGGGATGAGGCGCTCCCAGTGGCCACCATCCAGCTCCCAGCCCCTGAGCTCCCACCCTGAGCCCCAGGTCCCGTGGGCTCCCCGTGGCTCATCCTCTGGAGCAGGTTCCCCCTCATCAAGCCCAGGGTGTGCGTGCACATGTACGTGCATACGTGTGCACCTCTCTACATGTGTGTAAGCACCTGCTTGGTGTGCAATGCGTGTGCGCACCCGTGCACGTCTGTGGGTGTGCAGCACATGGGGTGCCTGCACACGCATGTGCTCTGTGCATGGCTGCCCATGCGTGTGCTGTGCCTGCTCTGTGCACACACAGCCCCATGGCCCCCGGGGGGGGGGGTCTTGGCTCAGCCTACGGGGGGTCGGGCTCTAATCCAGCCCTGCAGGAGGGCCCGGGAGGGAGGGGGGGCCATGGGGGCACACGCTGCTTGCGTCACCACATCCCCCCGCCCCACCCGCGGTTGTTACCATGGCAACAGGGGAGCCTGGAGCATCCCTGGGTACCACTGCCCTGCACCCGGGTGATGCTGGGGACCAGGGTGGGGGATGGCTGCACAGCCACCCAGGGTCCTGCATCCAGCACCAGTCCCAAAGCCATGGGCACGGCGATGCTCCAGTACTGGCTCACAGCGGTCCCTGACCATGGCACCAGGCTCCTGCCTGGGGTCACCACCCAGAGCAGCGGGCTGGTGGGTCCAGTCTGACCATGACCCATGGCTGCTGCCTCCTGCCCTCACCACAGGCCGGTGCCCAGTGTGGCTCACACAGGCCCATGCACACACCAGCACTGGCCCGGCTCTGAGCCACGCGGTGGCTGCACACAGCATCCCATGGGCAGCATCTGCCCAGCACAGCCCCCCCATCCCAAGGACAAGGACGGTGCCAGGGATGATGCCATGGGATCCCTCTGCACACAAGGGTAGTAGAGAGACCTGGAAAAGAGAAGGATGCTCTAAGGCCTCTGCACCCCCCGCCCCCCCCGAGGTAAGCAGGGAGCAGGCAGGGGTGTGGGCAGGGCGAGCCCATGTGGGGACACTTGGGGGGATGCAGGGTGAGGGCAGCCCGGGGCAGGAGGCACCAGCACCAGGGATGCACTGGGGTGGCTGGTCCCCATGGTGACAAGCCCCTCCCCACCAAGCGCTGGCAGCACCAGGCTGGGCCCCCCCTGGCCCCCCGCATCCAAGAACCACCCTGATGGTCCCTGGAGGCAGTGACAAACGTCCCCAGCTCCAGGGACAGGCAGGGCACGACCAGCGCATCCCCCCCCCCGGCAAGGCCCCCCCAGCGCAGGGCTTTGTTCAGCGCCGCGGCTGCACCGAATGGGTCCTGGTCCCCAATCCCCCTCCTTCGGGCGGGCACTTCGGACGCGGTGGTCGTGTCCCTGCATCCCCGCACGGCAGCGGCCCCTCGCACCCCCCCCCAGCCCGCTCCTCCTTCCCCATGGCCGCCGATTGGGTGGCTGCGGGTGGCCTGATGTGGGGCCCGATCCTGCCACCGCGGGGCTGGATGCGGCTCAGCACGGTGGTGCCGGGGGGTTTCCTTCCTCCATCGCAGGTGGGAGCCCCACTGGGATAAAGGCAGCGATGCTCTTGGTCTGTCACCCCCAGGATGTGGCTCTGGTGGCCAAGACAGAGCCCTGGGGGAAAGGGGGCTTTAGGGGGCAGCTCTTGGGGTCCCTCTTGGTGGTCACCAAAACAGGCAGTGCCCCCTGCATGGGGGTGCACACAGTGCCCTGTCGTCCCCCCTACACCCCAGGGTGCTGCGGCTGCAGGAGGGGTTGTTGGTGGGCACTGGGGTCCCTTTGCCCTCCCCATGGCCTGCCCCCCCCATGACCCCCAGACCCAGTGCCCAGCCAGGACCCAGAGCGCAGCCGCGGGCCCAGTGTGGGGCAGGGGAAGGGGTTGGGGATCTCTTACCTTCCAGATGTGGGGGGGCAGGACCCGTCCCCATCATCAGCACTGGCTCTGGTACAGTCCTTGTGGGAGAGGTGGTGTCCCATCGTGTCCCACAGCTCCTCAGCTCTGCCAAGGCCAAGTGATGCTTCCCAGCGTTGGGAGCAGCTCCTCAAGGAGGATGGGGAGGAAGAGCCGCCAAACGCAGCCGTGGTCCTCACCTCAGCACGGGGCTGAGCTCTGCCCCATCCATACAACAGCACGGGGGGGGGGTGGGCCGGGCACTCACCCCCCATTCCCGCTCTTCTTGGGTCAATAAAGGTGATGCTTCCCATGGGCTCTTCTCTGCTCTGAGTCCCAGTTCAGCCATGGCTGCCCGGGAAGAGCCTGGAGCAGCCCAAGGGATGCGCAGGCAGCTCAGCCCCATCCGGCTGCACTGCGGGGCCACAGGGATGTGCCAGCTCTGGGACACGGGGTGCCAGAAGCACAGCCCCGGGGGCGGGGGGGCAGGAAAGGTGTTAGTAACGGTTTATTGGACAGGGTGGGCTTTGTACAAACCCGCATGGACGGGGGCGAAGGCTTTGTACAGAGTAACTGAAACACCCCAAGCGTCTCCTCCAGCCCCTTCCTCCCCGGGGACAACCCAACAACTAAAGTGCATCGTGGGCATGGAGCCGGGGGGGGTTCAGCATCCCCCCCACATTGGGGGACTGGGGAGCGCACAGAGGGGCCCTGGGACCCCAGCAGCTCCCCCAGGGCACCACGGTCTCTCCTGCACCACGAGATGCTAAAGTGCTAAAGCCCCGTCCTCTGCCCCAGGTGCTGCTGCCCTGGGGGTTCTGGGGGTGGCCAGGGACGGGCTCTGCCTTCAGCCCCACCGGGAGGGAGCTCTGAGAGCGGCGCCCGGCTCCCACCGTGGGCACAGGGAGCCCTGCAGTGAGGGAGCAGCGGCAGGAATGGCCTCAGGGCCCATCCTGCCCGGGCCTGAGCGCGTCCACCCGCGCCAGATGCAGCCTGCAAAGGAAACTGCTGTGCTCAGAGCTTCATGGAACCACAGGAGAGGAGAGCCCGTGCGCCCTGCAGCCACCCTGATGGTCCCAGTGGCACAGCCCCTCCGAGGGTGGAAGCCCACGGGGCAAAGCAGAACTGCCCCGAGGCGTTTATGAACCCCAGCAGAGGGTTGGGACACGCAGGGAAGGAGCTTTCTATCCCAAACTCTTCAACCAGTGCCTGTTCCCAGGAGTGCAGCCCCTGGGCAGGGCCCTGGGCACCACACGGCAATGGCAGGGGCGCAGGATGGGAGCAGAGGGACAGGTAAGGGCACTTGCGGGAGGTTCAGCAGCTCAGGGAGAGGTAGAGGCATAGAGCGGGGCCTGGCTTTGGCTCAGTGGGGCACTGAGCTGGGCAGGGGGGCTGCTGCTTAGCTGGGAAGGGAGGGAGTGCTGGGGCTGTGAATGGGGCTGGAGGGGAGGCAGGAGCTGTGCCTGGGAGGGCTGACTGGGGAACTCCTTCCCTTGTGTTGCTCTGAGCAGCTCCTGGGGGGGTTTCTACCAGGTTTCCTATTGCCATGACTCTGATGTCAGCGTGCAAAGGGGTTCACACTGTGGAAAAAGCCTTTCTCTGTGCTCAACCCTGCTCCCAGAGCTGTGAGGAGCCTGCGACGGGTGCCTGTGGGGCTGCTAAGACTCGTGGTGATGGGATGAGGCACACAACAGCACACACCTCTGGCAGCGTGTGTGGCACTCGGGTCTCCCCTTGCTGACCCACACTGCTGCCAGCAATGGGGCCCCAGCGAGGGGCTGCGGGGCTCCCCAGTGTGTGCCTATCCCTGGCCCTTCTCTCCTGCCAAAAGGCTGCAGAGATGAGGAAGCAGAACAGGGAACGTTCACGCTGGAGAGAACCTCATGGCAGGGCACTGGGAAAGGGTTGGCTCTGCCCAGAGGCTGCCCACAGGAATGGCTGGAGCGTGGGGCACTGGCAGCCTGCAAACAGGAGTGGTGCAGAGCTCAGGGCTGCCTGGCTCCTCAGGAGTGTAACAACCCCCCAGGGTCTGCTCCAGGCACGGATCTGCCCTTGCTCCCACCTCATAACCCCACAGGGACCGTTTTGGGGTAGCCCATACCCAGCTCTCTGCTCAACAGTCACCTGGGTGCAGCCTGAAGAGCCAGACCCCTCTGAACTCCGCTTCCTCACGTGGCGGTGGCAGTGCCTGTGTGCTCAGCCCTGCCTGGGCAGGGGAGAACAAGGTCAGCAACGATGCGGGCTCCAGTCCTGCTAGACTGGCTCCCCTCAGTCTCCATCGGAAAGGCCAAAAGCGTCCCTGGACGCAGCAATGAGGAAACCCAATCATGGGACAGGTCAGTTCCAGCCACGTCCTTGCGCCAAGGCCCCCCCAGGGCCGTCAGGGGAAGATCTGCAGCTCAAACTTGGGTGCCCACTCCAGGGCGCTCTTCACCACGGCCAGGGCAGCGGCTCCCAGTGCCACCGTCAGCCCCATCACAGCCAGCTTGACCAAGCGGTTGGTCCTGGGCTTTGCCTGGATGGCTCCTGTCCTGCCCTCGGCGCGCGGGCGCTCCCGGAAGCGCTGCCGCAGCACCATGTCAGGTCTCTGCTGCACCGAGGCCAACTCAAAGTCTTTAAACGTGGACGCCGCGGTTCTGCAAGAGAAGAAAAGGGGTCAAGGAGTGGTCCCAGCTCGTCCCTGGGACCTGCCAGGGGAAAGAGCATAGAGCCATGGCTTGGGTTGAAGGGACCTTAAAGCTCCTCCAGCTCCAACCCTGCCATGGGAAGAGACCCCTGCCACTGGAGCTGCCTGCTCCAAGCCCCTGTGTCCAACCTGGCCTTGAGCACTGCCAGGGATGGTGCAGCCACAGCTTCTCTGGGCCATCTCCTCAGCACCCTCACAGGGAACAGCTTCTGCCTTATCTCCAACCTGAACTTCCTCTGTTTCAGTTTGAACCCACCACCCCTTCTCCCATCACTGCAGTCCCTGATGAAGACCCCTCCCCCAGCATCCTTGTAGCTGCCTTCAGACACTGGAAGCTGCTCTGAGGTCTCCACACAGCTTCTCCAGGCTCAACAGCCCCAGTGTTCTCAGCCGGGGTCCTTATGGGAGGTGCTTCAGCCCCTGATCATCCTTGTGGCTTCCTATGGACTTGCCCCAACAGCTCCATGTCCTTCTTAACGCTGAGCACACCAGAGCTGCACACAGTGCTCCAAGGGGGGCCGACCTTCAGGAGGACACAACACCCAGGCAGGGGCTGGAGCGAAGCAGGGGCAGCACTCACCGCTCAGCCTGCTGCTGGGCTGCCTCCCGCGTGAGTTCCGAGGGGGGGAACTGGACAAAGAGGTCCCCGGCTCTGCTGATGAGGGTCTCGTAGGGAAGGTCCTGTGGGATCTGGGACAGGAGGTGGTGCACGGAGGCCATGTCGCACTCGCAGTCCAGGACCTCCTGCTCGCGGTACAGCACGATCTGCAGGGAGCAGCGAGAGCTCTGAGGGCAGCGGGAAGGGGGATGAGGCCCTGTCACCCGCTGGCACTCACTGCCGAGCCACAAAACATCTCACTTCCAGCTGGAAGAGCTGCCCTTCCTCATGGGGCCATGCGGCACTGAAGCATTCCCTGTCTGGTAACAGCAATGCCAAAGCCTTCTCAAGGCTGAGGCCGTGATAGCCCCTCTCTGGGCTCAAAGAGAGATTTATTTGGATGCCCGTAAGGAGAAAGGGCAGCACAGCACGGGGCTGTCCCCAGCCAGCCACATGCCCCAGCAAGTGCCCAGCAGCAGGGCCAGCACATGAAAGCAGAGAAAACCATCAGCTCTTGCTGCCTCCACAGCACTGGACCAGGCTGTGCATCTGGACACATCCAGGCCACCCTGAGCTCTCCTGCATCCCCCCTGCCATTGCCAAGGACATCACTGGCCTTGGGGGTCTCTGCAGAGCAAGCAACAGCAGCAGCACCGAGTTTGCCAGCCTCAAACCACCACCACCACCTCACTACAGTCCAGATCCTCCCCTGCCATTCCAGCCAACACCTACCACAGCAGCGAAGTAAATGGGCATCAGGGGATGACAGGCCAGGAAGAAGTCGTATAATCGCACCACGTGCCTGAAGTCGGACAGAACGTGCCCAAACCAAGTGATCAACCAGCTGAGAGCAAAGATGGTGCCCACCTCCGCACTGCACAGACACAAAGAGCTGTCAGCCCAGCTGAGGTGCTCCTGGTGAGCCCTGCACTGCAGCCCCAGGCTTGGCAGGGCCAGTCCTGCAGGCTCCTTTCCACCCTCAAGGCTCAGCAACATCTGCGAGTTGTAATCCTGCTTGGTATCCAAGAACATCTTGGCCATGAAACCCAATGGAGGCACTTGCCCACAAAAGGATCCTGGACTGAACCTCCCCACTTATTTTTCTGCTTCTGTTTCAATCTGCCCAGTCTACACCTGTGGGGCCCTAATTCCCCAAATCCTGGGAATTATCCCCAAAATAGCAACAAACCAGAGCAAGGTGACAGCAGCCAAAAACCTGGGCTCCGGGAGTGGCTGTGGCAGCTCTGTACAATCCCAGCCACAAATCCCCATTCACAGCCCCCAGCTTTTCCCAATGGGACTGCAGAGCACTGGGGTGAAGATGGCACCACCTAAAAGCCCTCAAGAGAGGCAGCACAGGAGTGGCTCTGCTCAGAATCAGGGGACACAGGGCTTTGGGGCTGCACTGTTGGCTGCGGGGCTGCAGTTGACACACTTGTGTTGAGGGAATGTCTGCCTACCTCTGCATGAAGTCATGCACCTTAGGGTTCACCTGGTCTATGATGGGCATCAGGTAATTTAAGATGTGCTTGGTATTATCCATCGTTGGGTCCATAAAATCCCTGAGGGAAGATGGAAAAGAAGCTTCATCAAGCAACCATGTCAGTGAGCTCTGCCTTCAGGGAGGCAGCCAGAAGGTAAAGAGATGCACTTGTAATAAACAGCTTTGCTGGCAGGGTGGCCCCAGCCTCAGGGAATTCTGTCCATCTGGGAGAGCCTCCATCCTACCTCAACCATAAACCCTTCCCAGCACCCAAAACCCAACTCCCTGCCTGCGAAAGGAGGGAGAACGCCTCCAAAACAGAACCCAGCTGAAGGCTTGTGCTTGTTTCAGTGGACAAACAGGACGTGGGGCTCAGGCCACTGCTGGTGCAGATCCCACTGCCCAGGGCTGGGTAAGGCTGAGGGGAAGGCACAGCCAGGCCCTGGCAGCAGAGGCCAGAGAGCTGTGCATAATGCAGGGAGCTGGCTTTGCAGCTTCAAGAGATGCCACCAGTTACCTGGCAGCCTTCAATCAGCCCTTCCCCAGAGCACGGCTCCTGCCAAGCCACATGTGGTCACACTGCTCCCCACAGCACCCCTCTGGGTATGGCCTTAACCCAAGGCTCTGCCTTCCAGGCTACCCTTCCAGACCAGCTCTGCCTGTGCTGTGTCCCCACAGCCTGGGACACCCATGCAGCTCCTCTCCTCCAGCTGAGCACCTTGAGTACCTGAGATGATGTGTCGAGAGCTTCTCCACCAGTGCCGTAGCCAGCCTGTCCCCCACCACCAGCAGGAAGGTGACCACGATGTCGTGGTAGCCCTGGTAGTAGTGCAGCTGTGGGTTGCGCTTCAGGACGTGCAGGATGATATCGATGAGCTCCTCCTGCAACCCTTCCCGCTGGTCATCCGGCATTCCTGTGGGAACAGCACCAGACATTCCGAGTCGCTGTTGCGCATGGACCTGCTGCCCTGAGACTGGCAGGACACGGGCCTGTGTGAGCAGCAGTGAAGGAATGGTTTGGGTTGGAAGAGACCTTAGGATCATCCAGCTCCAACCCCTGCCATGGGCACGGCCCCCTTCCACTAGAGCAGGCTGCTGCAAGCCCCTGTGTCCAGCCTGGCCTTGAAGGCTGCCCGTTTCCTGCAGAGCTGTGCAGGATGGTGCTGCACACCCAGTGCTGAGGACACTTCCATCAGTTTTAATTTCCCAGAGGTTCTACAAAGACCAAACAGGACCCAGCTTCCCAGAAACTGTGTCAACGGCCTCGGAGCAGCACCCAGCACAGCTCCACAGCAGTCCCTGCTAACACCACGGCTTGAGGGACAGGATGTGACAGGAAAAACATTGTCCCTGTGCCCGCAGCTGCAGCCGGTTTCTGGCAATCCCTGTCCATAGACAAAACACCCAAAGGCCAAGCAGCAAGTTCCAATGGAGACCCTGCAGTAACAAAGTTCCTCTTCTCCCCTGCTTCACTGATACATCTAAAAATAGGCAGGAGGCTGCCACTCAGTGAGAGCAGACCCGTCAGGAATGGGGCATCCGCTCTCCAAAGGGGATCAGGGTGAATCAAGTGCTCACTCACACAAAGGCAGCAGAAGGGGGAAGCAGGTTCTGGCCAGAAATAACGGCAGCTCTGCAGAGCTGGGCATGAAATGCTTTATAAATAGCACAACAAGGCACCAGCCACGCAGCAGAACTGAACAACTGCAACACGTTTTGCTTCTAAAGGTTCAGAGCCCTCCTAAATCTGTGCATGAACCCGATTTGGAGGCTGTTTAACATGGGAAATGGTTCCAACTGCTCACAACGCCGTTTTCCCCCTCCCTAGGCCAGAGCAGGCTCTAAAATGAGCCACAGCAAACAGGCTGCTTCTCAAGCACTCCATCAATGCAAACCTCACCCTGCTCTCGGCAGGTGAGGGGCCAACAACTGTTCTATGTCCCGTGGGGGGCACAGGGGGCATCACATCAGACCCAGCTGAAGGGAGTTGAGAGCTCAGAGTGGCTTTGCTGCATGGAGAAGCTGCTGTAAGCTCTAGCTTTCCAGAGTGTCTAGAGGAGTGTCACCTCCTGCAACCCCCCCTGAGGGAGGTCTGAGCTGGGGGAGCCCCATAGCACAGAGCTCACCCCCAGAAAGGCCAGAGGAGAATCCCCCCTCACCTGGTGGGAAGCGGCGCAGGGATCGCCGCACGTCCAGGAGCACTTGCTGGTAATCCTTATTGTCCTCCCGCAGCTCCTTCCCTGTGAGGAAAGGGGGAATATGGTTAAGGTGGTACCAGGAAGAGAGGTGGGAGAGGCCCTGCTGAAGGCAGGAGGATGAGGCTGCACACACAGACACAGCATCCCATGGCATGTCCCCCTTTATATGTGTCACACTCCAGCCCCGGCCCCTCACTTTTGCTGCTGTGTGTTCACACATTAGCACACTTCAGTGTGAGGAACTGAGACTGTCAGCTATAGAATCAGAGAATTCCAGCCTGGTTTGTGTTAAAGGGACCATAAAGCTCCTCCAGCTCCAACCCCTGCCATGGGCAGGGACCCCTTCCATAGAGCAGCTTGCTCCAAGCCCCTGTGTCAAACCTGGCCTTGAGCACTGCCAGGGATGGGGCAGCCACAGCTCCTCTGGGCTCCATCTCCCCTCCAACCCAAAGCACGCCCCGCAGCAGCAGGACATGCCCAGCTCTGAGACCAGGAAGAGCTGTTCATTAAACAGCACCCATCAGAAGAGCCCCCAGGCTGAGCCAACCCAACAAACCCAGTCCTGGGCCAGCAGCTGTGATGGCCCCGGGGCTGGGGGCTGTACCTGGGAGGGGGGGCAGGTCATCTGTGTTCACACTGAGCAGCTTTGGCCACACTTTGCAGCGGATCTCGTCAGTCAGGAGCCCCCCCTCGCTGATCGCCATCCGCCGCAGCGTGGCCACGTCGATGGGGTCACTGTTGAGGGCCTGGTAGATCTCCGCCACTTTCCTCTTCTTCTTGGCATCAAAGTCTGCAGGAAGGTCACAGGGAGGGAAGCTGGGGCAGGGAATGGCGGCACGGGGGGGGGCTGCAACTCACGTTGCGAGGGGGCAAAACCCGCTCCTGGCGATGCCACACATGCACAGGGGAGATGAGCCAGGACAGGACAGTGAGCACAGGCCCCAGCAGGGCCAACCCACCGGCTCCTCAGGCTCCGCACTGAGGGCTCCTCACAGCTCACAGAACATCCCCGCTGGTCCCACTGCGGGAGGCAGCTGCTGCTCCTCCCAACACAGCGCCCAAGGGATCTCTCTGTCCCATGTTCCCAATGGATCACGGCTCCGTGCGGGACGGTGACAGCCATGCAAAGCCACTTGCAACCGTTTGCTCCCTGACACAGCTGCCAGCTCCACTGTCAAGTGTTTGCTAAGGCCAGAACTTTGTGTTCCTACTGACTCCAGGCTGCAGGTCCCAGAGGCAGCGCCGTGGGGAGGAGTCTGAGCACTTCCACCGACCACAACAGGCACAGGCAGGGACTGAATTAAACCAGAGGTAAGGAATCACGAGCACAGGAACACGAACCTGGCAGGTACCAGTACAGACACAGGCAGGCCAGTGTGAAACCACCGCCACCACCGGTTGTGGACCCCAGGAGCCAGATAGGGGAAGGAATAACACAGGTAGGGGAGGGAATAACAGGCAGAGCACCCAGTGCTCTGCTTTCAAACGGGTTAAACGCACTTACAGGCCTCGAGAGCGCTTCCTGGGGACACCACTTCCCACTGCATCCCGGTCCCTGTCCCCGCTGCCCCACCAGCGGAAGGAGAGGCCGCCGGGAGCCACCCGATATCCCCCACCAGGGAGGAGCTTCCGAGCGCAGGATGAGGCAGCCTTCACTTAAAGGCTTTCCCAACAGATCCAAGTACTCTGGGGATCCAATCGGGATTCATTCCAGCGGGACGGTCCGAACCGGGTTTGCAGCGGGAGGAACTCAAAGGATCCCGATGGAGCAGCAGCTGCTTGCTCCCTGCCCACGTGGCACCTCCGTTGTCCCGGCCCTTCTCCCCGCTCCCGGCTGGAATTCCTGTCTTCAGGACAAGGCACGTCCGGCGGCTCGGCCAGCGGGGAGGCCACCAGCACCCACTGCCCCTTCTCTAAGTACCCTTTTGGGATGAAACCTGCCCCCGCCCGCGCCAGCTCCGAGTCCCGGTAACGTTAAAGCACCAAACCCTTCCCCAGCGACCACGGCCTCCTCTGCTCCCCTTCCCCACCCCTTGTGCAAGCAAAGTTACGTGCAGGGAACAGCGGCCGGCCCGGCAAGGAGGAGCAGGGCTGCGGGACCTCCTCCCGGTCACGCACAAAGCACTCGGGGAGCACCGCGAAGGAAGGAGCGGGAATTGCGGGCTCCTCGTATGAGCTTTACCGGGGAGCACCCCGGGGTTACACGGGTCAGACACGCACGGGGCGATGGCTGCGTTGGATACAGGGGTATTCCAGACCCTGCTCTGGGCACCCACAACCTGGACTCACGGCACCGGTCACACCGGGAACCGCCAGCACCGTAACTCAGCCTGGGGCTCCTTCTGCAGCCAAACCCCGCCGGGAGCGGCTCCCACCGACAGCGCCCGCAGCGAGGCTCGGCGGGGCCGGGCCAGCAGAGCCCTCCCCGGTTCCTGCCGCGCCGGGAGGATCCGGGCAGCGAAGCCGGAGAGCTCAAGGTCCCGGTTGCTCTGCGGCCCGGAGAGGGACGGCCCCGGGCCCGGCCCCTTCACTTTGAGCCCGCCCCGGTACCGGTAACCCCCGCACCCGGCCCGTGCCGCGGCGCCGCACAGTTCCGCCCCGCCATCAGGGGGCGCTCTAATCCACGCCCACCTCAGAGGATCCGGCGCCCCCCCCAGGCCCTGCCCGGCCCGGCCCAGTCCTTACCGTGACCGCCGACCCCGTTGCGCGGCGGGCTCCGCCGGGCCATGTTGCCGGTCTCTGCGGCGCATGCTGGGCCGGGCTGGGGTCCGCGCTCCCGGCGCCATCCGGTCCGGTCCCGTCTCCTTCTCCTCTTCCCCCCCCCACCGCCCCTCCGCTGGCGGCGCGCGGGCGGGACGTCACGACAGCCCATAGCGCAAGCGCGGAGCTGTGAAGCAAATCACGATGGCGGAAGGGGCGCGGGGCTATTGCGCATGCGCGGCAGGGGACGCGCAACACGTGTCAAAGGCGGGGGGCTCGGTGCGGGGCTTTGGTTCAAGTGCACCCCAACAGCGCTGAATGCCCCCAAAAGCGCTCGGCTGTGCCCGAACAGCAGCGGGAGGGCAGCGCGCACAGACCGGCCTTCCTCCCGTTCTGGGGTGTAATGATGGCAGTGCAACGGGCTTCCATGGGAGGATCTCCTGGAATAGGAGCTGCTCTTGTGTCCCTAAAGACCTCACCTCCCCACAAGCATTCCTGTTCCTGCCCCACCTCACTGGCTCCATCCTAGCACCAACCATCCCCTCTGATAGGAGGACAAACAAAGGGTAGGCCCTGTGAGGATGTGCAAGGGCTGGAGGCCAAGGGATTTAAAACCCCAAAGAAGCAACAGCCACACTGCATTGGGGATGGGGGTGGGGAATGGGGGGACATGGCCCCCGGAGGCCTCTACACAGGGATCTTCAATCTAACCTCGATAAATAAAACCAAATGTTTATTTACACCAAAGAATTCCAACACTGGATCTTTCACATATGAAGGACAAAGTATATATACACAGCAAGGGGGAGCAGGGCTGTAACGAGGGTGCTTTTTCCGTTGTCAATGATAATAGTTGTCCACAATTACTGATCTACCATTCCAGGTTAAGGGAACTCGCTCCATCCTCTCAGTGCGTATTTACAGGACTGTGAGGTAACTGGATTCTCACCACATGGCACGTGAGGGAGGGGATGGGGGTGAAGATGTGGGAGCGGACTTGGCGCAGTCTGAGTTTTCCAGCTTTAAGTAGCCACCAGCTTGAAACCTAGAGAAACGATTTAAAAAAAAAAACAAGATACCCAAATAACAAAGTAATTCCAGAGATCCAGACCCTGGGAAGAGGGAGCTCCAGGACCCCGAGTGAGCAGAAACTTCATCTTTTAAGACTAAAATGACATGCAGAGGGGTGAGCTGGCATTGTGGTTGGCTCCTAAGGAGACCTAATTCAGTCCAATTTGGGTGTCAAACATTATCTGCACTCACTCCTTTTAAGCTTTATCCCACCTCTCCATACTGGTATTGTTTCCTCAGCAGCCCCTGGCTGGGTGGCAGGCAGGACACGGGGCTCAAGTGAGTGGTACTTCAAGAATCCCCCTCCCCTGCCCCATGAAGACTTGGTTTGCTTCTGGAGAAGAGCACAAGGCCCCAGGGTGTATGCTCATGGAGGAGGAATGGTGGGAACATGAAAGAGATTTCCAGTAGGAAGCAAGGAAATGCTGCTGATTCAATCTTTAGTTCTTAAATGAAGAGTACTTTTTTTTGGGGGGGGGATGGGATGGGGAGGGAGCAACTGTCCAAGAAATCTTCCAGCTGTGGGTATGTTCAGGGAATCCCCTGAGTTACCAAAAAGTTCAAGTAAAAAAAGAAAAAAAAAATCAGCCTATAATAATTTTGTATATAATGACTGAACTACTATAAATCCACAAGCAACAGTTCAGACACGGTGCCTCCAAAGCGTTCATCCCCTCCCTTCCCCTGCCAGGCACGAGCTGCCTCCTGAGCAGGGGCGAGGGGAAGGCTCTTCCCCACCTGACCCAGCTCAGGCCGCAGGACACAGGAGCCCCCTCGCTACTGCTGAGCGCCTGCAGCAGCTGGCACGGGCATCCCCAGCGTGGTGGTGGCGGAGATGACGGGCGAGCCTGCTAGAGGTCCCAGGGGGGAAGGTGTTGGCACTGAGGAAATCCCTGGAAGAGAGACAGGGAAGCAGGAATTAGAGCGGCACCGGCACAACGCTACCCGGGACTCAGCTTCGTAACCCAAGTGCTGCTGTCTCGTTGCAACTTAAGTTTGCTGCTGCTCTATTATACTTTCAGAGCTGCCAAAATAAGCAGAGATTAAAGAGCTCTCCCTGTTCTGAAGAGTTGCTGAGGGGCAGAATCAGACTTCAAACCATCCAACTGCAAAGCACTTCTTAAAGTAAGACCAGAAAAGCAGCTCAGGCTGCGGCAAGGCCTTATCTCACTCTCCCATCCACTGCTTCCCAGCCCTCTGTGCCCTTGTCTTTGGTTCCAGGAGATGATCTAATGCCCCACCCGCAGACCTCACCCTCCTGGATGCTCACAGCACATGTAAATGCTGTCCCACACCACACAAGGAGAAGGGTCAGCAGCAGAACTGACCTGACATCATACTCGCACTGCTGACAGGAGTGCTGCCACCCGGCAAGTTGGAGGAGCCCATCCGAGCCTGGTCTTTCACGATGGGATCTAGGAAGAGCAAAGTCCCCTCAGGTGCTGTGTCAGCAGGCAGCAGCTGAAGCACACACTGCTCAGCTGCTCCTGACAAGCTGCCCACAGCAGGTAACATCAACCCTCATCTACCAAAAGTCTCCATCAGCTCCAGTGGGAAGCACCCAAGAAGGTGCCAAGGAAACACCATCAGTGAGAAGTCACCTAAATGATGTGCTTTGGAGTTCGGCAAGAGGAAAAACTGAAGGGCATTAAGGTAAAGTTTATCTCCTCTGTGCTAAGGATCTGTGTTACTGCAAAGCCAAGCCCAGAGAATGGGTGTAGCAAGCAGAGATTAGCACCAATTACAACTGTTACGTGGTGTCTCTACACACATCACAAGAGCTGGTGTGTCACTGAGCTCCTTGTCTTCCATCAGCTGTTCCCAACTTCTGCACTAACTCTGTTCCAGGGTTTAAAGGGTGGCTACAAAGACAATGGAGACTCCTGTTTGACAAGGAGACACATGGCAAAGACCAGGGGGATGGGCACAAGTTATTTCTGGGGAGATTCCAGTTGGACACAAGAGGAATATTTTTCCCACTGAGAACCATCAGCCACTGGAATAATCTCCACAGGGAAGTGGTGATTCCCTCAACACTGGGCATGCTTGGACTAGAAAGGTTGGACCAGATGATCCTTGAGGTCCTTTCCAACCTGGGATTCTGTGATTCTTCACTTCCAGCTGCAGGTAAATAACACTGCCACCTGAGCTGTGACAACCTCCTTCTGCTCCCAAAGCTACTGCATCAGAGAACTGAACTCCAAATGCTGCCCTTCCTCACATGGAGCTCAGTACAAGCTCTGTCTCTGTTAGGACACAAGTTAATTTAGCTGTTTGTCCCTCTCACTGCCTTCAGCTTTACTAATGCTCAGACTTGCAAAACATTGCACTTGAACATCTGCCGCAGGCGTAACACAGAGCTGTGCTGGTTGTTGGTGACCCAAGCCTGCTCAGCACCAAGGAAACCAAAAGAACTGAGGGAATACTCATTTTGCATTGTTATAGCTGCTTAAAACCCCTAAATAGCAAGATTTTTGAAAGGCAGCAAGTGGTTAAAAGCATTTTGAAGTGAAAAGTACATCTTGTTTTGCAAGGCCAAGACCTGAGTACACCATTCACTAAGGCACAATTAGGAACAAGAGTTGTTAAAAGGGCCTCGACAAAGCAGAGTGTTCTGGGTTTGTGTACCTCACCACCTGCTGGATGTTAGCCTGGATTTAGCTGTTTGAACACCGGGCTGCTCATTCCCTGGCCTGACTTGGGTGTATAACACCATTTCCTCAGCTGGTGTGGGTGGCAGCAGCCTACTTGCTCCACCAGAGGCATCCTTGGCTGCAGCGCAATTCCTTGCAGAGCAGGCTCATTACGCTGCTGTTCTGAGCTATCTGCACAATCTACAGGGACAGAGATTTCCCAGAGGCAGAACTCGTTGAACAACCCCTGTACTTACAGAAGTAGGGGTGTTCCATGGCTTCTCTTGCTGTGAGTCGTGACTGGTGATCGTATTGCAACAGCTTGTCTAAGAAATCCAGAGCTTCTGAACTCACCAGATGCTGGTTCTCACTGTGCACAAAGCGCTCCCATCGCTTACGGGAGTGTCTGCAGGGAAGAGAGACCCCAATCAGGCAGGGAAGAGGACAGCAGTGCCTAAAGCCACCTTTGTGAAGAGCAAGAACTGCTCAGACATCCACCTCTGCTCAGTGTGACAGCCCCAGGGCTGAGCTGTACCAGTGCACAGCAGCAGTACACCGCAGCTCCACAGGGCGGCATGAGGACTCAAAGGTCAAGATGGATTTACAGGCCTAAAATTCAGCTTCTCTTCCTCTCTTATCCCCTCAACATCAGTCCCTTGTGGTCTGGTTTGTGTCACACAAAATACGAGGGGAAAAAAAAAGACACAAATGCCATCTTATGCAGCACCTGATCTTTTGCATTTAGAGCAGTGTTTTGTTTTCTCCCCCAGAACACTGGAGAGAACATCTGCCCTTCATGCTTGATGCTCCAGCAGTTCATTTACTGCCTAGATGACATGAAAAACCTTTCCTCAAGTCCATTTCCAGGAAAAGGACCAGGGGAAGCACTGGCAAAAGGGACTGAAGGCACAAAGTGACAGCTCTCAAGAATCCTGGCTCTGATGTCTCCCAAAAGCATGAGGTTCCGTTTACTTCAGGGGCTGCTGACAAAGCAGTAGCTCTTTGGGTCTACCAAGAGCTCATGAGGCACTCCGGAGCTTGGCTCACCTGCCCAAGATGTCATTGAAACGTGGATCCAGCTCGATGTTGTACTTGTCAATGTAGTCATACAGATCTTCTGTTCCCAGCACCTTGGCTATCCTCACCAGCTGGGAACAAACCGACCAAAGTCACAAAGGCAGAAGCACATTCCCTTGGGAGCCTGAATGTGGTCTCAGTGTCTGAACTAGTAGCCACCATGAACATGCCTCCCCTCACAGCTGGAACTCAGTAATCCCATAGCCAGGAGGGAGCTGCACACCCCAACAGCACTGACACCTGAGACCCTGCAACACCAACTCCCCTGGTAGCAAGATAATACTCAAAAGTGGTGGGGGGGAAGGCAGGAATAACTGGCCATAAAACAGACACTCTGCATCTTTCAGGTGCAGGGTGAAGCACCAGCCTAGAGGGCTCCAGAATGGAGGTTTGTGACGAGAAGGTCACTGATTTTCCAGGACTGCCCACCAGTCAGGGGCAGAGCATGTGCTAAAGGTTCAGGTATAAAAACTCGGGCCTAAAGGCAACACAAACGTTTCAGAATGTAAATAAACCAGCACCAAATGCAGTTTCCAGACAGAGGGGAGGGAGGATGGACAGTGCCAGGGGTGTGCACATAACAGAACCTCAGGAATAGTCAATCTGTGTGCCAGAACCCACCAGCATTAATATTGACAGAGCTTTTCCAGATCCTGAGCAGCTCAAAAGCACAAAGTACAGATGTCTGTCTATGGAACTGGTTAGATAATCCTGCACACTTGAGAAAAGGAACGTGGCTTCGCACTGAGCAAAGAAGCCATTAGCAAAATGCTGAAATTCTTCTTCAGATACCCTGGTAGAAGTGCAAAGAGGAAACCTTTACTGTGCTGAGAGTACAGGACCAGCTCTCACCTGATCATAGTTGTCATGGCCATGGAAAAAGGGCTCCTTTCGGAATATCATACTAGCCAACATGCAACCCAAGCTCCACATGTCCAGACTGTAATCATACATCTGCACAGAACCAGAAGGACAATTCAGTGTCCAGTGAATGAAGTAGAACAGACTCCCAATGGAGGGGCTCCCCCCCTCCCTCCAGTGATCCAAGGGAAGCATCACAATGAGAACCGAAAGAAATGGACTCCACAACATATATGGACAGGTGAGGAAGTGCCTTCCTTCAGAAGCAGCATGGAGTGGAAGCCATCAGTATCCATGCTATTTCCATCCCATAATGCAAACTGCCATCAGCTAAGGGGATGGTTTTAGCTTTATTTAGTCCATGCAGTACTGGCTGTTCCCACAAGGGCTTTGTTTCATTCCTGGCCTTACTGCAAACACAGCCCTGCTGAAAACACATTCAGCATTTGTATTCCCAGCACCCTGATGACAGTTCTGCAGCTCTTCCTCAGGTCCTGAGACTACTCAATAGTTTCTTTAACTCAGCTGCTTTCTGTGATGCATTTCAGAATGGGCTGTTCTTAGCTCCAGGTCTTCAGGAACCTGAATTTCTGGTTTGCTGCCTCAAAATGGCACAGACTTCTCATATGGAAGCTACTGACAAATCCCAGTATTTCTTACCTGATAATCTACAAGGAGTTCAGGTCCTTTGAAATATCTGGAAGCCACTCTGACATTGTACTCTTGTCCAGGGTGATAGAACTCAGCCAAACCCCAGTCTATTAGTCTAAGCTAGAAATGGCACAAAACAAAGACCGAGGGATGCTTAAGAGTTCCATTTTACCCTTTTCCACCCCGTGCAGATATCTGCTAGCACCACTTTGCAGGGGTACCCAAAAGGGATCCCAATTTGCCAAGGGAACAGCAGGCCCTCTCCCCACCCTCCAGCCAAGCCATGCTACCTTTCTGTGCTCATGGTCAATCATGACGTTGTGAGGTTTGACATCTCTGTGCATGATTCCCATGCTATGGCAGTAATCTAGAGCCTGGAGGTGACACACAAAGAAAGAGATGCTGCAGTCACAAGGACCTTTCAAGTTCAATGATATTCAGAGCTATTTCCACATAAACCCAATCTAACCAGATTGCCTATTGGGTTATATCCTGGGTTAGGCTTGGGGGCCACAGACACTACTTCTAGAGCTCCCTCCCAAAGGGATGCCACAGCAACAGAAGTGTTTTGACTTCACCTGATGCACTTCCTCATACAAATGGCATTTCAGAGTCTCTAAGAGCACAGTCACTAGGCACTGATCACACACACCTCCCTTCTCCAGACTTCCAAGGAGAGAATATTTGTTCCAGAAGAATTGATAAATACACATAACTTTACATTAGAGCACAAAAGCAGCCAGCAACAGCTTACAATCCCCACTAGTGGGATAACAACCACCTCTACACGATTAGCCGAGTGCAAATCCTACAAACCAACCAACAAAACACTAACTTACCTTCAAAATCTCATACATGTAGAATCGAATATCATAATCTGTTAATGTCTGGTACAATTGCTGTGGGACACAAACACATCCTGTCAGTGTTCAACACCTCAGCAACACCCCAATCCTGCCAGCCCTGTGCTCTGCTGCTGTGCTTCTGCGAACCTCCTTGAAGGCACAGGACAAAGTTCCCCAAGTTCCTCTGATCCCACTCCCAGCTGATCAGGCTGTTCCTAACCCTCACCCTTACAGATCCCACATGTACTTCCAGCTCAGACAGTATCTCCCTCTTTGCCACCACCAGCCTGATGCATTATGCTGCAGACTGGGTCTCAAACAGATCCCCTCCTGAGGCAGGTCAGTAGGGAAGGGGACAAATAAACATTTAAATCCCTTTCCCCAGAAGCATGGAAAGCCATAGAAACAGCTGTCCACATTTAAAGTGCTTTCAATAGTTATACACTGAGCATAAAAGCAAGATGTTTCATAAGAACAGCACTGACCGGCCACAGGGTAACAGATTAATTCGTTCTGGAGGTTAGAATGTCATTTGGAACCTCCTGTGGCAAAAGAGAACTAAAGGACGAGTTACAAACTTCTGCATTTACCTTTAAAAGACAGTTACTATGTTGGAAGGAAGTGATCCACCAACCCACCTGCCCATTACGTACTTGCCTTTCCCCAGAAACACATTAAGAGGCTTTCAGATGGAAAACATGAGACATTCAGCCCCCCCACTGTACCTTAAAGTCTGTGTTGTTTACATGTTCAAAAACCAAAGCGGGTGTTCGAGACTGAAATAGAGAGAACAGGGTTCAGCTGTGGTTAAGATGAGATAACATGTTTGCACTTAGGATAATGAGTTAGAGTCATTTCTACTCCTAAAGCTGGTAGAAGCCCCTCTGCCTTGGGTATACTTGATTCCCCTGAGACAAAAAGCAGAGGCAAAGCCTGCAGCACTGTTAGCAGAATGCATTAACTTGCCTCAGGTCACTGGTATCTCACCCTTACAGCAAGGGGCTGAAGGCACCTGCAGGGGAAGGGTCCTCTAAAAGGAGTTAATCAGATTAAGAGCTGATCTGATTAAGCAGTTCAAAAGCAGGATTTAAGAGCAGGGGAAGACAAAGAGCCAGATCAGAGCTGAAGTCAAATACAGCAACTTCACCATAACCCCAGAGGACCCTTTAAGGTCCCTCCATACTCACCACAGGATCTTTTACTATATCTGCAAGGGTGATGATGTTGGGGCCGCCCCGCAAGTTCTCTAAGATCTTGATTTCACGCTTGATTTTCTTCTTTTTAACAGGCTGGAGAACAGGAAGACAAGGAGTAAGACAGAGCACTGCAGTAAAGGGAGGCCAAGAGCTCAACACCCACATCACAAAGGTGGTGGCTGCAAGTCAGCAAAATACATCGGAGCCTTTTGCAAGTGAAGCTCAAACACATCTTGTTACCTGACTGCTCTGTATCTGCAGTCTCCTTTCTAATCATGCAAACCCTGACAGCTACCAACACTGGTTTCATGGGAAGGAGGGTCAGGAAGATGGTTCCTATCTCTTGCCCAATCCCCAGCTCACCTTGAGAATTTTAACAACTACTTTCTCATTATTTGTGATGTTGATGGCTTCAAACACTTCGCTGTATTTGCCTCGGCCTAATTTCCGAACTAGCTGGTAGTCATCTTGATTCCTGGGGAGGCAAGGAGTTAGAGTTAGTTCCAAAGAGCTCTCTCATTTGCATCACGATTTACAGACTGGTCCTTAACACAAACTCACTGCCTCACCTTCCAGACAAGGTGGATTAATGAGTGTCTTCATCTCCTGAACACACTGATTCAGAGTTAAGAGGGGAACAGGGAGTTTCTACTTGCTGAAGTTAAGATTCAATCCAGAACTGATTTCCTCCACAGCAGGTAACATAAGTCTGACTACGCATCTCAGCAGCAACTCAACCTATCCCTTCCACTGGTCTCCACATTTTTCCTTGTATAATGTTGTTAAAAATCAACAAAACCACAAAGCCCAGAACTTGGCTTGTTCACAACCAGAGCAGGGACAAGCCACGACTTACTTCAGCTCAGCACACTCTGTACACTTCAGAACCCAGGAAGCACCACAAAGGTGAGGGCAGAACTTAGCCCAGGCTCTGCTATACAGACTGGGGAAGGCAGAGCTCCAAAGAATGGTGTCACTGCTGGCTGATTCTTGGACAGTTCTGTCATGAGCTCAATTTAGGCACCTCCTTCCTTCAAGAAGCAGCAGACATCTCTTCCAGTCACTCAGGGAGCTGAGCAATACGTCACAAAATAGCAGGTACCTATTTAAGTCTGCTGAGTGGCTTCACCCACCCCAGGCAGAGGCAGCTTCAGGCTTTTTACTTGTTTTCAGCCCTGATGTTTCGATTGTTTCAGAACAAGATTTTCTTCCCTCTGAAAGGGGCCATTTCCTGACTCCCTGCAAACCTTCTTCAACCCAAACTCTTTAAGGAAGCTGCTAAAACCTTCCCTGCACTGTTGGGGATTTCACATTTTGACAAGAAACATTTGGGAAGCAAAGTTGTGATCCCAGCACTTGCCATGCAGCTGCCAAGGAGCAGGATAAAGCCTGACACTGCTGGTGCCTGAACTCCCCATGCACCAAATGCAGGATCCTGGTCCAGGGACATCCAGAGGCAGCCTGGAGACTTACCCCCACTCAACAACATGCGACTCATAGTCCCAGTACTCCCGGGGTCTGTGTGTGTTCACATCCGTGTAGACTCTGGCCCTGCTTGGCACGGGTCCCGACATATCAGACAGGTTGGCAGGTGGGAATGATGGGATGGCAAATCAGAGGCTGCCTGCTCTGCACTGGAGGATAACGGCCTCGGATTCTTCCACCTACAGAGGGAAAACCAACCAGAGGGTAAAAACCTCAACACAGCATAAAGATATTCACGTTAATCATTAAAAGCTGCTGAGGAGAAGCTGGAGCCCAGCCACAGCCTGGGATCATCTGCCAGAGCTTGAAAACTGTTTGTCTGCTCCTCCTGTGCAGGATGGGATCACTTGGCAAAAGTAACCCCTCAGACTCTGAAACTTCAGCATGGATTTTCCAAACAAGGGTTACAAAGAGAACCTTCCTAAAGGGAAGAACTGCAGTGTGTGTAGCTGCACTCACTCCTTCCATCCAGCTCCAGAGTGAAAGCAACAGCCACGGACTAAACCTCTCCCCATCCAGGAGGAATGTGCCTGCCATGGAACAAACACAACTTATTCACTGCAGGCCACACTATCACTTCTTGCAAGGCACCAGTGAATGATGCTGCAAAGGGGTGACAGACCAACAGGTCACCAGCACAACCTAAATGAAGCACTTTCTAAAGTTTTAACTCCTAGGAGGACCAACTTCCATTTAAATCAGAATTCTGGGATTTACCTGCAATTCCTGAATGGACCAAAGCCTTTGTGCTCACACACAAAGGTTTGCATGGCTACAGCGAGTCCTTCTGTGCAAAGAACAACCAGCAGCAAGACAAGAAAGGCCATTGTGAAGATCTTAAGGCCAGTTATTACCAACCATTCAGAGACCCAATGGCCTGAGGATGCTCAGAGCACTTCACAGCAAACAGAGGCAGGCAGAAGAGTTTGACTGGGATGGGGCATCAGTTTCAGTCACCACTTTCTACAGTCGTGCCATTGAGACAGCAGCATCTGTGTCAGACATGGTGATTTACCCAAACACAGAAGGAAAACTGCTGCAAGTCTAAAGAAGTCTCTTTGCATTCTGCCTGTGCACAGTGGCATTGCTGAGACTTGTCAAAATGACTCAAAAAGAAAGTTGCTGTATGCCACAAGCACTCTAATTCCTGAACACTTATCAGGAACTTACTACAGTTTGATACCAACAAAGTGTCCTACCTAAACCAAAAGCAGAGGTTCTGCACCTCTCAGATCCTTCCCAAGTGAAAGCCAACATATTTTTAAACATTCAAGTACAAGAATCCCTTTGTCAGCTTTCAAAATAACCCACGAGGAAGGAAGCAGCATCGGAGCATGAAAGAGCATTGTTCAGAGTGCAGCATGTGGCAGAGCCTGCGTGGCCCTGTTTAAAGAGAGGCTCTTGAGCAGCAGGGCAATAACCTAAAGACAGAGAATGTAGGTATTTGCTGTGCCAATGTCATCCCTCCACAGAAACAACCGCCAGGCTGCAGGAGGAAGCTAATAGCTACATTCATCAGAAAGATCCAGAATCTACTCAGGTAGCTCAGGCTATCAGATACATCACACCAGAAGGAAATTCTAGAAGCAAAATCCTGCTCTACCGGCCCCATTTAGGTGAGGTCTGCAGCACTGCAGTCTGCTGCAAGGACCACAGCTGCACGCAGAAGGTGGTATATGACCTGGGGGAAGAAGGTCTGATGGCCTTCACCACATCCCACAACCTGACCAGCAGCCGACTTGGCGTTTGGGAGCACAAACATGAGGTCTCCTTCTGGTATGGACCAAACCTCCTCGGCTGACATGGATCTCAGGTTAGTTTTTGACCTACTGACACAGAAACAGTGCTGAGTGCAGCTCCGGGTAGAGAGGGGCTGAGGTAACCCCGTCCCAGGGTCAAAAGGGACAGGACACTGTTCCAAAGCCCACAGTGGAGGTGACTGAAGGCCACCCATCCATCCTCAGCCCAAGCAAGGAAGGATGGGGCACTGCAGCCAGGTTCAGCTAACAAAAGGATATGAAATATGACCAAATAGTCTATTCCTGGACAAAATGTTAGTCCTGTGACAAATGACACCTTCAGAAGATGAGGCAGCAATCATCCGAGACCTCAAGCCATTTATGTGGCATGACTCAGACCCGTAGAAATTAGATGTATATTCCCAAAATGCACTTTGGCCTTAACAGCACCTGGGTTCACTGCACCACTGTGAGGACAGTGAAATTTAGTGGATTTCAGAGTTTCTGTTTCCCTCGTTCCGTGTGCTTCTGGCAGGAGATGCCCAACACTCCTGTGTAGGAATTAACCCAGTGCCTCAGTTGACTCTTGATTTGAGCTTTTCAGCACAAGTGGGTATCAGTGAGAACAGGGGCTGCTCCCCACCCAGCCCAGCCTGGGTTCAGCATGGAAAAAACCAAGAAAGAAACAGAAAAATCAATCACATTATCTAAAGGCAGATCAAATTGCAGAGTGGTTCTTACTCTGTCACGTAGCTCCAGCCCAGCACTGCCTGCACGTTGTAAGAGAAGGGCTTTTTCAGGAAACCATCGACTGCAGCTTCTAAGAACAGCACACAATGCCTGTGTAGGGAGGTGGGTATTATTGTCTGCTGTTCTCTTGACAGGAAGGGGAGAGTCTGCACAGCTCATTTGTGTTTCAAGCAAAGACAGTACATGCATCTACACTTACCCTGCCCCACACTGCTCAAACTGCCCAGGAATTTGTCTGTATTTTGCTCTCCCTGTCTGCAGAGGGGGATAATTTTGCAGAGGTTCCAAAAGCTCTTTGGCAGAAGGAACTGCCACAAATAGGGACATATAACGGGGACAGGTGTGACCATGGAAAAGTCAGTTTAGCTCCAGTTTAAAGGCAGAGAATGTACAGTGTGAGCAGTGACTGCACCTACATGAATGTCCTGAGCTTGTTATGAAAGATGAGGTCTGCAGAATCTAAACAGAACGTGTCATTTATTCATTCCTGCATTAATGCCAGGATCACAGAATCATTTATATTGGGAGAGACTGCTAAAAGTAATGCAGCTAAAGGAGATTGAATTAGATGAGGTTGCCATGCGCAGCTCAGCCTTGAGCATCTCCAAAAAGCCAAAATGAAACTGAGAGTTTTAACTCCCTGGTAGAGAAATGCTGAACTGGAAACAACCCCTTCGAGGCAATAAACCAGAGGTCACAGAGAGGAAGACAAAGCTTCCAGTTACCACCTGACAGGAGCTGCTCAGTGCTAAGGTTTGCCTTTGCAAGGCCAGAACCCAGGTCCTGTGGCATAGCACTCATGGTGACCACCTTGGGAAGACCATCCCCAACAGCACTCACATTGTAGCTGCAGTAAATAAACACCAAGGAGAAGTTTCAGTGCCAGATTTTCCCATAGGCCTTCCCTTGAAAACACATCTGAGTATTAGCAAACTGATAAGTAGCTCATCTCTTGCACAGCACCTTATCAAGAGCACCCCAGCAGACCCTGTTCACCCCATGTACAAACAGCTCCTGCTAACACAGGCGAATGTACCCTGCGTGTGCTGCTGATAGTGAGCAGCCGGGAGACAAACCCAACTGTGCCATCACCATTTAGGAATGTTTCAGTTGAAGAGCTCTGAAATGAAAGGGAGCAGTTCTTAAATTTGAGTTATTCCAAGATCAGCCTCAGCACCTTTGCACACCACGTTTTGTACCTAAAGTTCAGGAAAACAGGGAAAAGCCTCTCAATGTTCACTCCGAGTTGGATTTTTCAAGTACTTTCATTTAAACCACTGTTACAACCTCCCTCCTTTTAAAAAGGAGTATCACCACCCTTAGAATGCATTCTAATCCCAGTGGCAACCCCATAGAAGATTTGATTTCTTGTGGAGTATCCATACATGCAGCACCTAAACCCAATTCCTACAGGAATTTCTTGTGCCTTCTGTCCTTCCAGATGCATCCACTCCGAGCAAGTAGAAACAAAACACAGCTAAGGAATTTGCACATTAGTTTGAGAAGCACCTGCTCACCCTCTAGTAAAATTCACTTCTTTTTAGTCAAGAGTAACTGAGATACTGGAATATTACTTTTCCTCCTTTTAAATGGAAATGCTTTTGGCACAGAGCACACAGTTACTCACTCAGAACCTTCCCCCTAGGAAGTGGCACCAGTATGACACAGCACATAGACTGAGCGAGCTGGAAGCCAAGAGCTTCCCAGAACACTGGTGTCCCAGGGAACCTGGCCAAGCAATGACCTTTGTGGATCAGATTTGGAGTGTAAATATTGCACCCAGGAACATGAGCACCGCTTGACACGGCCTCCCTCTGGAACGCTGCTAACAGCACAACCTGCCCTCGGTGTGAGCAGTGCCCTAGCAGGGAGCTCCAAGTTCATCCCGAGACTGAACCCAGGGAGCCACGTTTAGCCACACCAATGTGGACACTGCACCCCCCCGATTCCACCAAGACTAACTCAAAGAGCCATGACAGTATTTCAACACTCTACCAGTTCCTGACAGACCGTCCCACACAACCTCGTCCTCCTCTCATGGAGAAAGGGACACACAGAGCTCTGTCAGACAGGGCTGGAGATTCCCTCTCACTTCTACTTTCCCCATTTAAGCTCATTACCAGCAGGGACTAAGGCTGCGAACAGGCCCGGCCAGGCAGTAGCTGGGTCATCCTGTGACTAAAAGAGCTCTTTGCCAGCTGAGAGGAGCAGAGTTCCAGTGAACAGTCCGGAATCAGAAGGTTATTCCTTTCTTTTACCCACAAGTGCAACTGAGATGTCCCCTTTCACAGTAACCGCTTAAACCCAGGCTCCGAAATCACAAGTGCACAAAGTGCTCTGTTAGTGAGAGGAAGCATGACAATTAGCACATAAAATTGATTATCATTTCCTTCATACAGCTCATTGATCCCAGGCCAGGAGCACTCGCTGCTGCAGAGCGTAGGGAGTATTTAGTACTGGGCAGACACCACTGAAATGAAAAGATCAAGACATGCTTCAACCCCAGGGTCCAGCCTGCTGCTGGCAGCCAGCACCAGTCAAACCCCAGCCCACCTTTAAAGGAAGAATTAACAGTAACCAACTGTACAAAACCCCGTGCTGCAGCTCACAAAAGAAACCTGATTTGTGTGTTTCCATGATGCTGGAGCTGCAGCAATGCCATGTGGAACAGATGACCTCCACAAGTCCCTTCCAACCTATATTTTTCCTTCAATTTTATAGCTGAAATAGAAACAAGCTTGGATTAACACAACTGACATGTTACATCCTTTCCTGGAGACCATTTACCTACTAAAGGGAATTCAGCAGCAGAAAAGGGGATTTTAAGATATGACTGAGTTAAAAAAAAAGCTTAGGTTTGAAATCCAACTTCTCTCTTGGTGTTTTCTTGGAACAGCACATTCTGCTCCAACTACATTCTTCCACCAAAATCATCTTCTAGGTTTCTCTTAAAGAGCTGCTTGTGTCTGGCTGTGGAGAAACAAATCATGATATACAACGACCTCACCATTCTCTTAAACAAGACATAACCAGCCATTAGGGAAAACAGTCGACTGCTTTAGCTGAACTGGAAGAAACATCTTGGAGTAATTCTGCATTAGCAACATCCTAAAAGCAAACTGGTTCCTCCTTCACCTTAACTGATTCCTCTCTGAATTCCTTACAGCTCCTGCCAATGAAGGAGTCAATCTCACAGGCAGCATCACTGCCTCAAAGTCACAGGACTGACCATGGCATGGTTTTACTCTAACCCCATATTCTGTGATCACTTCCATACTTGGGGAAAACTTCACTCTCCCACTTCACAAGCACAGAGGGTGGTGTCTGTCAGGTCTGACGCTCCCCAGGCTGCCCTGGCAGTGTCACTGCAGCCACATGCTCTCCCAGCAGCAGCTCTGGCACAGTCCTCATTGTTGTGCAGACCTGGAATGGCTGAGTTTTAGTGCAGCTTTCACAGACTCTCTACAGGTCTGCAGCATCTCAGCTTAGTTTGGTGCCCAACGTCCCAGTGTTGGCAGCAGCACATGTACCTGGGGCAGGACAGCTGGGACGTGCTCCAGCAGCAGGATGCTGCCACTGATGGGAAGGCTCCTCACTTCATCTCCTAAGGGACTTTATACAGAACAGTCAACTCTGAAAACTGCTCTCTTCCCACTTCTCTCCAAAACCCATGGATCATCCTTGTATTCCAGAGCTAGGCCAGTCCACAGCACACAGAGCAAAAGGAAAGCTTTTCCCAACACAAATGCACTGGGACTGATCTGTGATGAGGCTGTGCAGACATCAGCAAGACACCCAAGCTCCAGCACCCAAGTGCAGGCTCTGCCACCATTCCCAGCCACCCCAGTGGATATCCTCATTGCCAGTATGCAGACTCCTGACACAACCACATAAAATGGCTACAAAGGTAACCAGGAATTGCCAAGCTAACCTGTTGGAAGACACATACCAAACCAGAAACTGATGGCAGCACTCTTCCCAACTGATGGGTATCTTCCCATCACCCCAAGAGCTTAGGCTGAGCAGGAAGTCCAGGGAAGGTGGTGGGGTTTTCAAAGGCACATCTCTTTAGTCTGACCTAAAGCCAAAGAGAACCTGCAAGGACTTCAATAGGAAGAGATTCTTTTCCTTCCAAGAGCACTAATAAAAGCAAAGCTCCTCCTGCTGGGGCTTTGGCCAGTATCTTCTAAGAACCATTTCTGAGATCAAGCCTCACTGGGGGACTTCCTGAGGGCTCACCAAGGGGAATGTTCAGCCCCACTCCAGGCTCTTCCCAGTTGACATCAGGTCAACTGGCAGCATCCTCTGGAACGTTCTCCCTTCCTCATCACTGCTAAGGGGCACAGTAACTTGTTTTCCTCACTAATGAGCACACACAGGGTAGGACAGGCCAATCCTCCAGCTGATTTGTCTCCTGTGGTTCATGGCAGAACTGAACTGAACCCACCAGCTGTAAAGTTACCTGTTTTTCATTGATCTGATTGTAAAATTCCTCAGGCAGGAACTGACATAAGAGCTGAAGGATAAACTTGGTGCAAAGCCCGGGCAGGAAGCAGAAGTTCTACCATAATTCTCTAAAAACTCATAGTTATTAACACAAGATGAACCTGGCCACAACCATTCTGACAATTAAATGGGAAAATAACCTATTAAACGCCCCAAATCAGTACCTATGAGGCACCACAGCAAGTGCTGGATTTACACAGCCTTAGCCAGGTGAGGTGAAGGTACTAAGATTTTAGTGCTTTGAACCTGTGTTTTGCAGCCTGGCTGAACCTGGTGAGCACAGCAGACACCACAAAGGGTAACCCAGCAGGGACATGAAGGCTGAACCCACCCTTACCATGCCAACCCAGAGCACTGCCAGCCACAGGCAAGGACATGTCTGTCCATCTAGATAGCATCATTCTTCACACCCTGCAACCATCCCTAACGCCACTGCACAGCATCAAGTCATGGCTTAGGATGAGTATGTATTTATATGCTTGGTAGGATGCATATGTTGGACATATGCCTGGATGCATCATTCCACACTACCCAGATTTAATGTGTAAACTCAGCTGAAATGGATTTGAATGCCACACAACTTCCTCAGCAAGCAAAACCCTCCTCTTCCTTCTGGAGTACAAAGTGCTGCTTGATCTGCAGAAGGGAAGGCTGGAATTCCAACAGCACACTGGTAACAGAGAGAGAAATCTGTGACAAAACTCACAAGAGGAGGAACGCTGCAGGAGCTCTTGCTTTGCCCATTGGAAATTCATCTGTGGTGTGTGTCCGTGCTCCTCCATTTGCAGAACACTACAAGTAAAGATTTACTGACAACTGCTGCACAGGCATGCAAAGATGTGCTGAGGAACTGCCTCCCCCTGGGCAGGAACAGTGCAGAGGCACCACAGCTCCTCCCTGGACATGCAGAAGACTTTGGGGCACTTCTACATCACAAGGGGAGACCTCTCCCACCCAGCACATGCTGAATTCTCCCAACATTTAGCTGAACTAAAACCAAGATGGCTTTACCCCTTGGTTACTCAGAAGGTGCAAGGGCAGAAGCCACTTTTCTGCAGAAGCAGCCTGAATAGCTCCATTTTCTAGCCCTGCTGTTAATACTCAAAGACATGACCATCCCACTGGCAATCTGAAACCAAATTCCACTTTGGCCCCGAATTATTTTCCACTTCCATCTAGTACATTTTAGTCAGCATCCACTTCAAGTGAATTGCCATAAACTAATCCAGCCATTAGATCAAGCTGCTAGAGTGCTTGCTTCATAATATTCCATATTCGGAAGGGTCCTAAGGACCATGGCACAGGGTGCCCAGAGAAGCTGGGGCTGCCCCATCCCTGGCAGTGCTCAGGGCCAGGCTGGACACAGGGGCTTGGAGCAAGCTGCTCCAGTGGAAGGGGTCCTTTCCCATGGCAGGGGTTGGAGCTGGAGGAGCTTTAAGGTCCCTTCAACCCAAACCAGGCTGGGTCTCTAGGATGAAATCTAATTCTCAGAAACAAACCCTGTGGCAAATTAAAGCAGTGAAATGATGACCTCCCGACCGGAGTCAGTGGTGGTATTGTCTCAAGTCCACAAAGGACTCCAAGTCTCCCTTCTGCTCCTCCGCTTCCCAAAGCAGCAGCATGAAAAGGATAATAAAATCACTTGTTTGACTAAAACTGTCCAGAGCAGCCTGAACAAAGGAGAGGGAAGACTCGTGTCAGGCTCATGTGGCTGCTGCTTCGCTGCTGAGGCCTGGCCAACAGGGGATATCTGTGAATCACTGATCCTACAACCACATCAACAGCCCCACTTGGCATCACCCTCAACAGACAGGTCTGGCACCTTGATGGTAAACAGGGTCCAAAAAGCAGCTTGTAAAACCCCTCTGCTTTCAGCAACAGTTCAGGAAGCTGCAGTCTCCTTTCCAAGGCAGTTTTTCCAGGTCCAAAGGAGAACTCTTTTTCTCCAATCAGGTTCTGTAAATTCCAGGAGTCAGCTCTTGGAAGCCCCTGGAAGGAGATATCCAAGCTCAGAGAAGTTATTTAAGAGTCATCTTGCAACGAAACCAAGGAATGTTTGCAGCCACGCTGAGGCACAGACCCTCCCGATCTTGCACTGGGGGTTCCTTCTCTCTAGACCCTGATGGAACAAGAAGATCAAAGATGGCCTCAACCTCACCCTGAGTCTATAGAACAGACACCCCAGTGTAAGTAACTGAGCAGTGGAGGTGCCAGATCTGGTAACCCAGAAATAAAGCCCTGCCTCCTCAGAAATGTGCCATGAAATTAATCACACCACCACAATGTCACCCATTTGCTTCTGCCTTCCTCTGCCTGATTCCTCAGAGGGCACGAGGACAGACAAAAAGAGAAAAGTAGTTCTGTAAGGAGAAAATGCAGGGAAAAATTCCAGTGGAAGCTGTGAGGACAGCAGACAGTAAAGCAGGGGAAGTTACATCCCTGTTCCTTTTATCACTGTTTTTTCTCTACAATTCCACACATTTATGACGACCATTTATGTCCCAAGATTTCCACCCCAAACCCACATCAAGCCTGTGCTCCCAAGCCGCACTATTTGAAAGCATCCAAATCTCAAGTACTGAAGTTTTTCCATGTCTCGCCTTCAGGGAACAAGCATTTTCCCAGGTCCTTCCCCAGCAATTCCCCACTCCCGTGTTTGCATCCTCATTCTCAATGTTGCATCAGCTGCTTTCCAGTAAACAAGAGCCATTCAGTGCCCCTGCACACAACTAAACTCTGCTTCATGTCATGAACAGCTTCCACGTTATGGTCCAGCTTCCTCCACGTGTGCTAGAACCTACCATCAACTTCATTCTCTCTCTCCCAAAAAGCCACGTTGCCACCAGATCCCATCCCTGCTCCATCATGAGCCCAGTACCGTGGCAAACCAGAGAACTTGCTCTGAAGCTTCCACTTGGAGACCTCCATTTTCTCCTCCAGCACCTGACCCTCTCACCATGTTTTTCCATGCCTGGGCCTCATACCCACCCTTGTGTTCCCCAGTTATTCAGCACTGCAGCTCCCTTCTCTGCTACGGCCAACACTGAGACAACATTAGCCTTCTCACTGAAAGCTCACTGAGGTCTCTGCTGCAGCCCATGCTGGGCACCACAGGACAGGGAGAGGTTTCACTAACAGAGAAAGGAAGGTGAAAAAGGGAACTCTCTCTCCACGAAAGAATCACTGCCTACACCAGAGAGGAACACTTTCCAGACGCAGTGGTCTGGACCTTTACCCTTTCCTGTCGGTGGCACTGAAGAACTGGACTTCCAGGCACAAGACATGGGTGGATCTTCTGAGGGTGAAAGCAGACTGCTCTGGACATGGGATTGGATGCTGCCAGTGGGAGCCACAGCCCATTCCAGTTTCCTTTTCCCAGTTGCAGACACAGCGTGTGTCTCCACAGAGGATGTGCCACTGTTGCATGTTGTACCCACACATGACACAGTGCTTTAAGAACCGGAACATTTCTCCAATCCCAGTTTTAGGCCTAGCTAAGGAGCTGATCAAGCTTCACACTTTCCCTAAATCCTGCATAATCCTCCCAAGCTCAGTCTCCCCTCTCCCAGCACAAGCTTCACCCTTTTGTATGTTAAACCAACATGAACAATGCACAGATCAAGCAACTTCCCTGCACCAACCCAGGGAATCCAGAATCCACACTGGCAGGGTCACATCCACACCCAGGCCATCACCAATCCAGCACAGCACCAACTCTGAGCCTCGATATTCTGAGCAACTCTTAGGCCTTTGAAAAGAGAGAGTCAAAGCACAGCCTAAATCACTGCCTGCCCCAGCAGACATGCTGCTGTCTCTCTGTGCTTCTACCTCCTGTGGGTGCTCACCTGAAGGCAGGGAATGAGCCGCTCTTCCCAAAGGAGGACAGAGCTTACACAACCCAGGTGAGCACACATTGGCAGCTGTGCATAGCACCCAGGTTCAATGCCTGGCACCGAGCTCCAAGAGCAGCTCAGCAAAAGCCCAGCCCAGCAGCAGGCTGGTCCAACACTGGGCCCACACCACTGCAGGCCTCTGGCACGTACCAGGGCTCAGCACAGGCACCAAGGAGCAGCCCATGGCACGACGTGGGCTCAGGACCCATAAATGTAGAATGAAGAAATGAAGCACTTGCCCTCATGAGTCGCTGCATAGTTCAACCACTGCCGTCAGCAGAAAACATACCAGTGAGCCAGTGTTTATAACCCAATCCCCATTGGTTGCACCCACAGCCATCAGTAAGAAAGAATAAAGTGCTCTGACCAGCACCACACGCGGGCCTTCGCAATCTTACCTGCCCCCTCGTTCACAAAGCACATTTGGCCAACAACCCCGCAGCCTATTGCCCCGAGGCACAACCACAGCAGGGCCGAGACTGACCACTGCTGCCTGCACAGGAGAGCAGGGCTGGTGCGAAGCCCCGTGCGTACGACCTTTCCCTCCGCCCAGAAAGGCCCAGAACCGAGCCCCTGCGCGGCTGAAGGCGGGGAGCGACCACAGCCAGACCCCCCGCACCCCTCTGCTCTGCCGGGCAGGGCGGGGAAGCGACGAGACGGAGCCTGTGGAGTAAATAACACGGTCAAGATGGGGGCCGGAGGAGCGGGGGGGGGCGGTAGGCCGCCCTTCCGTGCGGCCCGGCCGTGCCTGCGCAGCCGGGGGCAGCTCCGGGGGCAGCTCCGGGGGCAGCCCAGGGGGCAGCGGAGGCTCCGACCCGCGCCCCTCCCGGCTCCCCCCGCAGGCCCTGCCCGCCCGCTCCCCCCCCTGCCCCGCCGCCGCCTCCCGCTCACCCTCAGCGGCCCCCGCTGCGGCCCAGCGCTCCTGAGGGGCGGCCCCGGCCCCTCCGCCCGCAGCGCGCCCGCAGCGGAGCGGGGCCAGGGAAGCGCGGAAGAAGCGGGGCAAGGGACGCGGCGCCTCCCCCGCCCGTGGCCCGCGGAGCCCCGGAAGCGCCGCCGGTACCTGCCGGGGCCGCCGCTCGCCGCCCGCCCGCCGGCCGCACACAGACAATATGGCGGAGGCACAAGGCTCGGCCGCCAGCCGCAGGGACCAGAGCGAGGCGCGCCGGAACCGGATATAGCGCAGCGAGCGGCGGCGGGGCGGGGAGCGTACGCGGAGGGGAGGGGTGTCGCGCCGCAAAGGGTCATGGGAGTTGTAGTCCGCGGCGGGGCGGTACCGGGGGGTGAGGGTGGTCCCGGGCTGCCCGCACCGGGACACGGCCCCGGCTGCTCGGCCCGCACCGTGAGGCGAGGCCGGGCCCGCAGCCCAGCGCGGCCCGCCCGTGTCTGCCGCCCCCACCTCGCGGTTCCGGTGGGAGGCTTAGCCGTGCTCGTTCCCCCCCATTCAACCGCGGTCTCGGTCCCGGTCCGCTCCGCAGGCTCCCGAGGGGCCGGTGGCGGGCGGCCCTGAACGGGGCCATGCCCGGGGCTCGCCGCCAGGTGGCAACTGCGGCCCACGGAGCCGAGCCAGGCCCGCAGCGCGGCCGGGCTGAGCGCGGCCCCTCACCCCGGGGACCATCGCTCGGTTCAACCCCGTTTCCCGTCGTGCAGCCCCGGGATCGGGTTTTCCCCGAGGGATGGGCAAAGAGCATCGTGCCCGCAGCGCCCGGCAGCGGGATGAGCCGGGCAGCCCCTGCGGGTGGGGGTAAACAGCGGGGCACAGCCCGGCCCCTCCGCACCGAGCCCCCCAGGGCAGGGCTGCACCGCGGCTCACGGCGCCCTGGGCTGGGGCTGGATGGGGACACGCACCCTGGGCTGGTCCCAGCCACCACGGCCGGGCCAAGCACCGCAGCCCATTGGGAGGTGCGGGGCTGTGTTAAAGCCATGTGTGACCGCCCCAAGCCCAGAGCCCCCCATGCCCGCAGCAATGCGGGTGGCACAAGCAGGTAGGAGCCAGCCCGGCCGCGCTGCCCATGGCCTCATGGAGGGCTGAGCATGGCCACGCTTCACCTCATTCCTCCCCCTCCCGCCCCCCGGGGTGTGGAGTCTTCCCCCCGGGGACGCCGCTGGCCCGGGTCCCCCAGCCCCTCACCCCGGTCACTCCCATTAGGTAAAGGAGCAGCTCGTCCTGGCGGGGGTATCTCCCTCTGCCGCTTTCCTTGTATTGTACGGGCCTGGGTCATCGAGGAAATCTTCCAGGTCCTTCTGCTGCCGAGTGCGGGCGGGGGAAGCCCGGCCCCCTTCCCCCCATTGTCAGCGGCGGGGCCGTATCCCCGCTCCGAGCCCCGGCCCCTAAAAATAGCTCTTTGTCAGGCGATTGTTCCGACACCTTCGCGCCCGCATTGACGTGGGCCGGAGCGGGAGAGCGCTGGGGTAGGTGGAGGGGAAGGGATGGAGGTTCCCCCTGGGACCGCTCCGAGGATTGGCCGCTGATAACGGCCCCTGTTGGGGGGAAATGGGCTCCCGGAGCGCGGCGCCATGCCGAGGGCCTTCCCGTGCCGCTGCCCCGGCCCTTCTGCACCGGGACCCCCGCTTTGGGGTCTGCAAATGGGGACACGGGTACGTGGAGGGGATGGAGCCATCCCGACAGCCTGGGTCGGACTCTGAAGGTCGGGGTCCAGCCCCGTTTGCCCCCTGCCCTGCTGCCCAGAGAGGAAGCAGCTCAGACCCCCTGCCCTGCAGAGCTGCCCTTACCCCAGGTCCACCTGTGGGGCTGGAGGTGAGCATCCCCATCACCTCTCCTGCTCGGCCACCCCCAGCTGCAGATCCATCCCCAGGATTAGAATAAGCTCCTGGCCCAGATCCCTTCTCTGGTGCTGCAGGAGATCCGTGTTTGCTGCCAGTGCTGCCTGTGAGCACCCTCCGGCTGCATGCCCCAGCGATGGGGACACTTCCGTCGAGGGTCATGTCTCCCTTCCCATCCATGCCTGCTCATGCTGCCTTGTGGGGCTGAGCCCCGCGGGGCCGCCGGCCGTGGGGCAGGGCACGGGGCCAGCCGGGCTCTGATTACCCCCAGCGCTTTTTCCTCTTTCTCTCTTAATTGACTGAGCGCTAAATGCAACTATTACAACTTCCCCTCCGCGTTACGCAGGCGGCCCCGGCCGGGCATTGTCTTATTGTTTGCAGAGGGAAGCTCCAGCGGGAGATTAACCTGCCTTTCACCCCGCGCCGCGCTTCACACCCTGTCCCTGCCGGCCGAGCCCGTGTCCCCCGGGACCGCGCCTGGCACCGGCTCCTGGCAGGGGGAACGGCTCCGAGGGGGCTGCGCTGGTGTCCCCGGAGTCGCTGGGACAAGGGAGACCTCGGTTGCGTGTCCCTTAGGGATGGCACCGGGCTGCGGAGACGCTGCTGGCCTTGGTGGGGTGGTGAGAAGCTGGCGTGCATCCTGGGGTTCTCAAGCAGACCCTTGGCTCTGGTTCTCCCCCAGGGACACTGGTAGGGTGCTGGCAGGGTCAGTGTCCGAGGGTGGGGGCCTCTACACTGACCCCTGGTCTGCTCATCCCACCCCACCCCATCCCATCCATCCCATCGCATCCCATCCCAGCCCTGCCTGTCCATTCTAGTCCTTTCCTCCACCTGTCCCTCTGTGCTCCCTCCCTTATCCCCCTGTACCCACCCGCTGCTGTCTCGACCCTGGGGGTCACTGAGCATCACAGGTCTGATGGGGCCGGGGGGTGACCTGTGGTGCTCAATCCATTGCTGTGGTCACTGCCACCGGGGGGATTTCCTGGACAGTGAGCGTTGAGCTTTGCTCTGGTGCAGGACACGCTGGGAGCTTTGTCCTGAGCCTCTGTGCTGGGATGAGCCCACAAGGGCCAGCAGCACCCAAAGGTTGCCAAAGGCTGGGTCCTGAGGCTGAGATCTGCCTCTGTGTCACCCAGCCCTGGCTGCCTCCTCTTGCTTGGCTGACTCAGGCTTAGGCTTGGGCTCAGACATGGTTTGACCCTGCTGCCACATCCCAGGGGCTGTGAGTCAGGAAAACAGCGCAGACCCCTCTGCCCTGCATCCTCCCACACCCCCATGGCTGGAGAGATGCTCCTGGGTCCCCACATGGCTTTGGGTCCCTTCCCACCATCCCTGCTGCACAGCGGTGCTGGGGGCTGTGGGGTCCTGGTCCCCCATCAGTAAGAGGCAAGCCCCTGCCCATGGCTCCAACAGCTCCAGCCCATCCAGCCCCATCCTGGGCCATCCCATCATTGCAGGCGGCGGGTGCAGCCCTGCTGCATTCCAGCCTTGCTGGAGAGCCTGAACTATTTGGGAGGGGAAGGGAGAAGGGAAAGGGGAGAAAAAAAAAAAAAAAAAAAGAAAAAAAAAAAAA